>PVIC010019486.1:0-30511 GCA_004025085.1 Thryonomys swinderianus
GTGTGTGTGTGTGTGTGTGTGTGTGTGTGTGTGTGTGTGTGTGTGTGTGTGAAATCCATCACGTTGTTTTTTGTTTTGTTTTGTTTTTGAGATAGGGTCTCGCTTTGTAGTTCAGGCTGGCCCTGAGCTCACTATGTAGCCCAGGTAAGCCTCGAACTCAGCAATCCTCCTGGCTCTGCCTCCCAAGTGCTGGGATTACAGGCGTGAGCCACCACGCCTGGCAGGACTCCATCAAGTTTTTATCACTAGAAATTAGTGAGTTGAATAACACCCTCCAAAAAGTTGCACCATCTAGAAATTGAAAATCTTTTAATTATTTTTTTATTTTTGAGACAGAGTCTCACTTTGTAGTTCAGGCTGGCCCTGAGCTCTCTATGTAGTCCAGATAAGCCTTGAACTCAGCAATCCTCCTGCCTCTGCCTCCTGAGTGCTGGGATTATAGGTATGAGCCACCACACCTGGAATTGTGGTGTGTGGTACTGATTACAAGTATTGTTGTATGTGGTTACCAGAGATCAAACCAGGGACCTTGCACTTGCCAGGCAGCCACTGGAACTACTGAGCTAAATCTCTGGCCTTAGAAATTATAAATCTTAGCAAGATCTTATTGGGAACTAGAGTCCTTGTAAGTGTCATAAAGGTAATGTTAGAGATGAGGTCACACAAATCCAATGAACATCCTTACAAGAGATAGAAGGGATGTATGGAGACACACAGAAGGCCAGGTGAAGACACAGGCAGAGCCTGGAGTATATGCATGCAGGCCAAGGAAGCCCACAGATGGCCAGTGACCACTAGAAGAGAGGCCTGGGATCATTTTTGCCTCAAAGCCCCAGAAGAATCAACCCCATTACCATACTGACTTTAAATATCTGCCCTCCAGAACTACAAAAGATTAAGGTTTTGTTGTAGGAAGCCACCCATTTGTGTTAAGGCAGCCCCAGGAATTTAAAACAGCAATGAACTCTTTTTTTTTTTTTTTTTTTTTTGAGACAGGGTCTCGCTTTGTAGTTCAGGCTGGCCCTCAACTCACTACATAGCCCAGGCAAGCCTTGAACTCAGCAATCCTCCTGCCTCTGCCTCCTGAGTGCTGGGATTACAGGCGTGAGCCACCTCGCCCAGCACTGTGGTACGTGGTATTGTTTGCTGGTGGGCATGAGTCATCACGCCCAACACTATGTGGTTACCTGGATCAAACTCAGGACCTTGCGCTTGCAAAGCAGGCACCAGAACCACTGAGCTAAATATCCAGCCCAATGAACTTTTATTTTTAAGAATACCACATGAGCCATCAGACTAGGCCTCCAAGTCACCAGTTACACCAACTGGAGTCAAAGGGCACTTCCGAGCACACAACCTTTATTCTTCAGAAATGATGACATCGCTCCTGCCACAGCTTTGCAGAGGCAGATCCTCTCTGCAGATCCCAGAGACTCTGTTTCCTACATCCTATGGGCATCTTCCTGTGGAAGGCCTGTGGGCAGCTCCAAGGTAAAGCATCCAAGACCTGCTTTATCTCTTACTGTGTGGAATTACCAACTTCCCCACTGTTGTGCTGCAGCTGGTCAGGACAGCTCCCAAAAGCCAGTTATCACACACTTAGAAAACCTCTCCACTGACTATTAAACTGTCCCTTGAAATCAGCCACAATGAGCATATTTATACCACTGGAGTTGGCAAGTACTATCAATGGGGGCTCATTTTTTTTTTCTGGAGAACTAGCCTACCAGCATCCCACTGAAACCTCCAGTCCATCATCCAGATGAGAGAGCTTACATATTTTATTTCACACTCTCTTACCCTACTTCATAGCCAGCCACCAAATTCCACTAATACTACCAAGTATCGGTTGGTGTCCCCTCCTCTCACTGACCCTCACCCAGACCTCATCTTTCTTCCATTTGAACTACAGCAAAGGTTTTGTGATTTCCACCTGGTATATTTCTCACACAAGAAGATAGACATTAAAGTCTCTCCTTAGACATTTTTAACATCCAAACCCCTTTTCTTGGCGTTTGGAGCAGCACTGTCTGGGCTTCTTTCCAGTGCAAGTGGCAAGAACTCAACTCACACAGGGAACTTGCTAATCCATATAACAAGGGAGCCCATGGGGAATGAAGCTGCAGGTACAGCTGGACCAGGGCTCTGGCTTGTTTTGCTACCACTTGGCTCACCTCTCTGCCTGGTTTCATTCTCAGATGTGTTCTCTTTCCATGGGAGGCAAAATGGCCAGCAGCTGCCCTGAATCATATCCTTCTAGCTCAGTGTAGAGTGATATCATGACTCCTTTTATCTTCCCGCTCTTTCAACTCCCCATAAATCTATATCTTGTCCATGTGATTACGCAGGTTCTCCTTATTAAGGAGCAGAACTATTTCTCCATCCCTTGAGTCTGAGTTAGGCCATGTGACTCCCTTTGGCCAATGAGATATTGGCAATTGGGGTTCACAATGACCTTGAAAAAATGGCATGCATTTGCTCTTGTTTTCATGCTTCTTTTAAATGCCATGAAAACATATTTGGGCTATCCCACTGAGAGTGAGGCACATGGCACCATACTGAGCTATCCGACATCCCTGCCACAGCCAGCATGGGCACCTGGCTAATGCTCAGCCTAGGTCAGATGAGTCCCACAGCCTTGAGAGCTAAGTAAACATCCATTGCTGTCTGCCACTGTTATGCCTTGACTCAAGATGTCTCCTAAAACCCACATGTAGTCATAGTGGTTGCTTCTCAGAGGTGGCTGAACCTAGGGTGTGTGATGCTGGGATCAAGGATGCAATTCTGGGATAATTCATGGTGTGGTGCTAAGGGTCTCAGGGCTACCTGCCCTTAGGGTGAGTACCCTAAATAAAATATATTTATTGCTTTTTTTTTTTTTTGAGACAGGGTCTCTCTTTGTAGGATGCCCTTGAGCTTCCTATGTAGCCCAGGCAAACCTTGAACTCCGCAATCCTCCTGCCTCTGCCTCCCAAGTGCTGGAATTACAGGCATAAGCCACCACGCCCAGCTTTGTGGTATGTGGTTACCAGGGATCAAACCAGGGACTTTGTGCTTGCTAGGCAGGCACTGGCACCACTGAGCTAAATCTGCAGCCCAGCCTAACTAATATATAAGGACAGAATGTGTGTCACTGCCTGTTACTAGTAGCTTGCTGCCCTGCTAATTTCTGCCTTCTCCCTGCCATGAACTGTTTTTCCTCAGTAATGCCTCTTTGCCATTCCACCTTGCCTTAGGGCCAGCCAATTATGAACTGAAACTTCTCTAAGCTAAATAAGCCTTCCCTCCTTTCACTCTGGGTGTCAGTTGTGTCTCAGCAATTGAGAACAGAAACTGAAACAAACACCAAAGCTGTGTGACTGCTTACTACACAGCACTATTTGGGCATTACACAACTTATATTCCAGGTGTGGTGGCATGTTATCCCAGCACCTTTGGACGCTGAGGCAGGAGGATCATGAGATTGAGTCCAGTGTGGACAACTTAGCAAATTAATGAGATCCTGTCTCAAATTTTTAAAAAATCAAAAAGAGCTGAGAAGGCCAGGTATTGTAGCATATGAATGGAATCCTAGTGCTAGGAAGGCCAAAGCAGGAAGACTACTGCAAGTCCAAGGCCAGCCTGGGCTACAGAGAGTTCAGAACTAGCCTGAACCACAAAATGAGAACCTATCTCAAAAATAAATAAATAAATAAACAAAAATGTTGATAATGTAGTTCAGTGTGAAGACCCTGAGTTCAAAACCTTGTAATTTTGGGCCAGAGACAGCTCAGTGGTTCTGGCGCCTGCCTCACAAGCGCAAGGTCCTGAGTTTGATCCCAGTAACCACATAGAATGCTGGGCATGGTGACTCACGCCCACCAGCAATCAATACCACATACCACAGTGCCGGGTGTGGTGGCTCATGCCTGTAATCCCAGCACTCGGGGGGCAGAGACAGGAGGATTGCTGAGTTCGTGGCGGCTTGCCTGGGCTACATAGTGAGCGCAGGCCCAGCCTGAACTACAAAGCGAGACCCTGTCTCAAAAAAAAAAAAAAAAAAAAAAAACTTGTAATTTTTTTTAAATGTATAAATAAATGATTTAGTTAACTCATTCCAGAGAATTTCTCTGTATCCATATAGTAATGTTGGGGCACATTGATGAGCTCTGCTTATGCTTTACACCCAGCTCCTGCACAAGAAGTCACAAAGTGTAATTGAACTGCCGGGTCCCAGGAGTATGGGTCACCATGATTGCCAACCTCATGGAGGCCACATGGAAGGGCAGGGCAGAGCTGCCCACTCTGAGGAAGTCTGTCCAACCAAGCTGCTATCTGCTTTGTCCCTGCTCTTCTTCCCAAGCATTCTGGCTTCACCACTCCAAACCACTCACCATTTCCTGAAACCTGTCATTTACTTTTGTATCTCTTCTCCAGTGCTCACGCCTGTACCTCTCCTTCATGGAAAGCCTCCCCCTCCATCTTCTGCAAAGCCTTCTCCAATTTCCAGACCCAAAGGAGAGAAGACAAAAGGTTGGCAGAGAAGACAGTGCCAAACCAGAAGCCAAACACAGAGCCCAAGGCACAGGCAGAGCCACTGGATGCTGCCCAGATCACCAGTCCATGAGCGAAGACAGGGTTTGGATCTGGAGCAGAGACAGAAGTCAAAACCCACAGGCAAGTCCAAAGACTCATGCTTCCTGGCAGGATCAGCTGGGGCGGGGCAGAGGGGGAAGGGGGTAGGCAAGACAAGGCATAGGAGGCAGGAGGACAGCTGGCAGGAGACAGCACTCCTGGTCGTAGAGCTCACGCTGGACAAAGGAGAGGAGTCAGGATCTGAATCCAAGGGGCTGAAAGCCATAGAGAAATAATGATAATAGCAATGACGCTCTTCAGGCCCTTGGGGCATGCCTGGGATAGTGCTGAGCACTTATTCACCAAATTCTTTTATATCTTCCAATACCCTGTTGAAGGGGATACAATCATCATTTACCTTTCGCAGAGGGGGGAATCTGAGGACAGCCCACAGTACCTCTGCCAGGAGCAGTAGAGCAAGATGCAAGTCCAGGCTTCCAAGCCCAAAGCCCATCCTTAACCACTCTTCTTTCTTACCCACTTCCTGAATTCTGACTGAAAGGGACCCTCAGCCAGCCCCAACTCTAGACATATTTATATCCTGGCAGCTTCTTGTTAAAGACACAGCTCCCTCCAAGAACAGCTAATCCTGTACTCTGGGAAGCTGAGGCAGGAAGAGCACAAATAAGTCCTAATCTAGGTACTTAGCAAGAACTTGTCTGAAAATAAAAAAATTTAAAGAGGCCTGGGGATTAGTGAAAGCCCTAGATTCATTCTCCAGAACTAGGGGGAAAATAAGACCAACTGAGCATTCCCTTCCTCCAAAAAAGACTCTGGGGCCGGGCATGGTGGCTCATGCCAGTAATCCCAGCACTCGGGTGGCAGAGACAGGAGGATTGCTGAGTTCGAGGCTTGCCTGGAGTACATAGTGAGCTGAGGGCCAGCCTGAAATGCAAAGCGAGACTCTGTCTCAAAAAAAAGACTCTGGGGTAAAATTCATTCTTTCCTCCCCACATTCCCATGGTACTTTGCTTCTGCTTCTGCTTGGGTGCATGAACCATCTTTAGATTCCTGGGTGACATCATACTCAACTCTATCCCCCTGGCCATTTTGGAAGGACTAACTGTCATCTTGCTTTGACCCCAACTTAGGACAGCAGATTCTGAAGTTCCACATGTTCAATCACATGTGTGTGCTGCTCTTTCTTTAGCTCCTTCATCCTGAGTCCCACAAAGTAGCCTAATGCATCCACCTACAGATTCCTCTATATAGAGCTGTGTGCCTAGAGGTTGTATCAGTGAAGTTGTCCTCGGACTGGGCCAGTTTGCAGAACCCACCTTTCCAGCCCCACAAAGAAGATCACACTCCACCAATCAGACTCGGGCCCTACCTGCTGCCCAGCTGTAAAACCAAGTGGGGTTGTTAGCTCCTCCTCCAGAAGGAAGTCCCTTGACCCTCTTTCAGTGTGCAGGGAGATGGTCCCAAAGCTGTGCAGCTGTCCCAAGTGGGTATTTGGCCCTTTTGGAGTGATTTTTTTGAACTTGGCTTTGCTGATACCTCCAGCAAATTAGAGGCACAATTACATTATGGCTTAACAGGATTCATCTCACACACACATGTGCGCACACACACACACACACACACACACTTCACTCCTCAGCTGAAGGACACTTGGGCCTGAGGCCTGCAGCAGAGGTCAGAGCTACTTCCCCATCTTCTCAAACTGCATGGGAGCAGAGCTACAAATTAAATACAGGATCCTCTATTACACTGAAATTCCAGATAAGCAATGAAGAACTGCAGTATAAGTATGTCTCATGCAACCTCTAGAGTTTACACTAAAAAATTTAACTGGGCATATGGTCATTTTATTTGATAAATATGGTAATGCTACTTAGACAAGATCTTAAAGTGTTGAATCCCAGCATCCCTTCCAACGAGGGTCCTTAGAGATGACAGAAGGACCAGAGAACTGTAATATAGAATCATCTGGCTATTTGGAGTCCCAAAATAAAGGTTCAAACACACACCATAAAAAGCCTGATCAGACACTCAGTGCGATTCACACAAAATATTTTTCAAGGGTATAATAGCTTGGATAAAACCCATTAGCACACTTAAATTAATTCCATACTCGGCATAATAACACACTGCTCCCCCTTCTTGCTCTTCCCAAGGGAAATATTTGACCACTTATATCAGTCTCCAGCTTGAGAACTCGGAGAGACCAACTGTGTGACAGTTATTGATTTTTGATGAATGACATCGCTCCTTCTTCTGAGCTATTACTGCTTTGTTTTCAAACCTTACTTAATTGTTCAATGATTTTTGTTGTTTTGGAGTTTTTTTTTTTCCTTTGCAAAGAAATAAATGCAAAGTGTTTATTCTCCAAAGGCTGTAAACAGAGCTTGTGGGTCTGGTTTCTATGACAACCCCACTCAGTGCTGCAAACCTAGATTATCTGTAATGACAGACATGAAGTTTAAATTGCACATTCTGAACAAACAGTGCTCTGCTGACCTTTTATTGAAAAAATGGAATACAGAGTGATTAGCATAATGTGTTATATAAAAAGGAAACCCGTGTATTGGGGGGCATTCTGCACCAGCGATTAGCTGCACCGCTAGTCTTTAACAAACTGCCTGCCAGGATGGAGAGCTTGGGAAATTAAGATTTGCCATCTATCATTTTCAAATTCAGTAAAATCTGTAGCAGTAATTGCACTAAACAGTTTTCAAATAACACATGTGGCTGTTTCTCTTATTTATTCAATTGAGTCTTCTAGCAGGGGAGCAAGAGAGGAAAATTTTACCCATTGTACAAAAAATAATAATCATTCTTGGCCCCAATATCTACTCTGAAACAATCTCTGTCTCCTGATCCCTTCATGTAATTCCTGAAGGAAGCCTGGGGTCTGGCGTATCCTGGAAGCTACTCCTGGAAATCACTCCTTAGAGTGGTGCGATAGGACCCAGGCTGGTTGGCCAGCAGCAGGGTCCAAGTGAGGTCTGCCCACAGCAAGCCTGGAGCCATGGTCTGTGCTCTCAGCAGCTGCAAAAGGGCGGCTGAAAGTCTGGGCTCCAGACGGAGCCACCTGCTTCAAATTGAGCTTTGTCTCTAACCTCCCTCTGACCTCAGACGCATCACTTCACCTCTGCCAGACCTGGCTTCCTGGTCTGCACATAGGAGTTAGAGGAACAGTGTGAACTGCTCTCAGCACCACATACCTATAATTCCAGCATTTGAGAGGCTGAGGCAGGAGGATGGAGGGTTCAAATCCTACCTGAGATGCTTAGATCCTGTCTCGAAATGAGAAAAAGGAAAAGAAGAGGCCTCAGGATATAACTCAGTGCAAAGGCCTTGGGTTCAACAGCCAATACCACAAAGAAAGAAAAGAAAAAGAAAAGAAAAGGAGCAATAGTGCACACTTACTCAAGAGCACCACGAGGGTTGAGAAAGCAATGCCCAGGAGCAGAGCAGAGCAGAGCCAGCCTTTCTTCCTTCTCTCTTTCCCTCCTTCCTTCCCTCCCTTAGCTGCCCTGAGGCTCACGGTTCAGGGTCTGTCTTTCACAGTATCTCCAAGGACAGGACAGTCTAGAACAGAGAATAAACCTTTGTTCACTCCCTCATCCAGAAACAGCCATCAGCCTCACAGCCGTGCGTGACTAAACACCAAGGCCAAAAGTCAGCCGCCAACACCAGCGCTCTTGACTTTGTGACTGCAGGTGATGCTGACTATCTGAAAAACAAAGTATATGTGAAGATACACACCATCTGATCCTCAGAACAATCCCGATGAAGATCACTCTCATCGTTCCCATGTCATATATGGGGAAGCTGAGGCCGAGCGTCACAAAGAGGTAGCAAGGTGGGGTCCCCTGGAGCTGGCTACAGCAGTTTCACCCCATCAGAATCTCTTCACATAGACACTTCACTGACCTGGTGTCCCGGCCCCCGCAGGTGGGTACAGGTGAGCCCACAGCCGTCCGGTTCTCACTGAGACTGCGCAGCTGCTGCCGGGTGCTGGCCGACAGTAAGCTCCTTCCTCTGCTCTGGCCTTGTCGCTGCTGCGCGCCTGTCCTGAAGGGAAATGCTCCACCTGCCCTTGCCATGGAGCTCTCAGGATACCATCATCTCCCCGATGCAGCCAGCCAGCCGCGCTTCCTCAGCCCTAGCCACCATCCAGGTCCCCAGGTGCAGGGCCTTTCAGTCAGGATCTCTGCTGCCCCCAGCCTCATGCCTGAGCCCCAAATCTCACAATGTTAATCAAGGCAGCAACTTCTGATTTTTCTCCTTCTGGAAGGTCAAAAGTAGTCCTTGGGGTGCAGGCAGGAAGGGCACCGTAGTCCCTTGCTGGTGCCCCTTTCGGCCTCAGGAGAGGACACTTCCCACCAACCTGTTCCTCCTGCTTCGACTCAATAGAACTCATTCTTCATGTGTAAGATTTTAAATTTCCTGCCTAATCATCTGAGTGGCAGGGCTATAAGGCCACAGTATTATTTTCCTCATTTCTCCAAGGAGACACTAGGCTCAGTAGGCCAGGTAATGTGCTCCAGATCCCGTCAAGCTAATAAAGGACATGGCTAAGGCCCGAACTTGCCCAGGCTGACCTCAAACCTGAATGTGACACTCGCTTCCCAGCCTGTCCCTCAATGCCAACCAGAGCCACAGCACTCAAATCCTGTCAGAGTTCAGGCGTAGTACAAACCCAATTGGTCAGGGTCACCTCCCACAGTGGCTTTTGCAGGTAAAAGCTCTGGGTCTTACTTGCTGACCTGATTGCCTTTCTACATAACTGTGAACAGGACCTGAATGAATGATTGTGTCACTGAAGATTGTGTCACTTTCAGGGCAGCAAATGATCAGACAGCCTGTCACAAATGTCATGTTGGGTCTCAGCTGTGTCAAGGGCCCCGGTCCCTGATGCTGAGCTGTGACTCCTTCGCTCAAGGTCAAACCGCTATGTCAGAAACACCCCAGTTCTAGTAAGAGAGACAATTGATGCACAATCTCCAAGTCATCAGAGAAGGAAGAGTCCAACCTCTTTACCACCAGAAGCCACCACCAGCCTTCCTGGAAAGTGACAGCATTTAGAGTCAGATGCAACTGGAGCCCTGGCCCTGAGTGTCTTTGCTGTTCCCTTCCTGTGGCAAAACTCGCCCCAGGCCCAGCTTCCCAAGTAGAAAACATCACTTCCCTGTGAAGGAAGAGACCTGGCAGGTGGCTTCTGGCCCAGAAGGAATAACAATGAAAACAGCTCCCAGAACTGCAAAGAGACCCTTCAGGTGATGACGCCGTGGGCACTCCCCCAGAGCCGGGATCTTCGCCCTGTATGAGAAAATGCCACACAACTGCCAGTTCTTTGTCAGTGCAGGCATCCTGAACAAGACAGTGGGAGCTGCACACGGATTCCATCTTGTCCCAGCTGGAGGACAGGTGAAGGGAACAGGAACAGGGCCTCCCTTCTATGAATGTTGGGGCTTGGAGGGATGCAACTGTCTCAGTCGAGGTGGACCCCAAATGGGCACCTGGACCCACATCATTTCCCGTCCCACCCCACCCATAAAGGATTCCAGAAGGATCCTGGGGAAGTTCTGGGGGATGGGGAGACCTGTCACCCTCGGCAGGTGCATCCCTTAACAAGACCCTGGAGCAAGTGACCAGCTTCCTCAGTGAGAAACATCTGATACAAGACTCGACACCAGTGCCCTTGGGTAATTAGGCAACAGCCCAACCCTTGATTTTGGTGAGTTCTGGGCTTGGCACTCAGCACCCAAGCCTTTCAGGTAAGCAGTGGCTGCAGGGAGGCAGCAGTATTCTGATTTAGAAATACCTCAACTCTTCATTTTCTGAGCTGTCGTACTTTGACATGACCTTGACTACTGTGTATCATACAGAAAAAACTTAACACTCTGCTAAAATAAATGTTTTAATCTTATCTATTCAAAAAACGTCCATGATTCACCGAATCATGAATACCACCAACTCCATTTAGAAGCACCAAGCTCTGGAGTTGTGCCTCATCTGTCAGCAGAGGAGAAAGGTGAAGATTTAATGAGGGACATGAGGATGGTGCCCCCAAGCAAGCTTTCTCTCTGACTTCTGACCTCTGACCCTCCAACATGGCTGCCCATGCCTCAGAGCATGGGTCCCCTTCTGAACTGACACAGCTCACTGGACACCTGGCCGGCCCTGCCTCTGCATAACCTTGAGAGACCCTAAGACTCGTCCCCTCCATTCCTCCTATCTCAACTTGACTCAGCAAAGCAACTGCCAACTTCTCTAACCCATTGTGGGGACTGATTCCTATAAGATATGGGACACACAGCACCCCAAATCCCACCTCACACTGCATCCAAGGGTGTGTGATCCAGGGTTCTGCACCATCCTGCCCCCATTTACTCACCAGGGACAGTCAACAAGCTCTGTGTATAAAACACCTGGTATCCTCCAGAGTTAACTTGAGAATCAGGTACTACCATTATTCCTGCTTTCCAAATGAGGAAACAGAGGCTGAGAGGTACAAATAGGAGGTCACACTCCTGGTAAGGTCAGAGGGCTAACATAGAGGACCCCACGCCCACAGAAACCCACTGTCCTTTCTGGTGGGACCCTGCCTGGCTGTGCACCTCCTGTCCACCCCCCAAGTCTCTTTGTCTGATCACCCAGAAGATGGGTTTCCCCTCCTCCCTTGTGTCTGTCCCATCTCCCTCCCTTCAGGACCCACTGCCACCATTGGCTGGACATGGTATAAACTGAAGGTATTGTCTTCTCACCCTCCATAATTCACATGTCGAAGTCCTGACCCCACAATGTTCTGTATCTGGAGATTAGGGCCTTGGAGGAGACAGTTAAACGAGGCAGTAAGGGTGGGATTCTGATTGACAGCCCTGGGGTCCCTATTAGCAGAGACACCAGAGTTTGGGGCCTCCTTCCCATATACACAGGGAATGGGCATCTGTTCCCAGCCCAGAGCAGCACCTCAACTGGCCTCCCAGCCGCCGGCACTGGGAGGAGAGGTGTCTGATTAAGCCCCTGGTCTGTGCTGTTTTGTTCTGGCAGCCCAAGCAGAGTGATAGGGTTACCGCCAGGGCACCCATGGGCACCCTGCTCTCCTCCAGGCACTGCAGGGTGCCAAGCAAGTCAGGGAGGGAGAAATGAGAGCAGCACAGTCCTAAAAACTGAAGGCTGGACATTTCCTCAAAGAAGTGGTCCTTAAGTAAAAGAAGTAGCAGAAAGGGGACCACCAAGCACCCTCTTTCTGCTGAAGCTAAGGAGCCCACTGTGTAATCAAGAGTAGGTGCTTGACTCCGAGACCTCTGTGTTTGAAGAAAGGAAGCTTTCACTGCCTCCCTGTAAGGTCACTGGCACAACAGCAGGACCAATCCTGGCAGGACAGCCAGAGACCAGCTCCCACCCAGGCCACCCTTTCCCGCCATTTCCATGGCATGTCTGTTCATCAGGTGCACCTCTGTGTCACGTGGGTGCCAGGAGCCAGGGACAGTGGTGAGCAGAACCCGTCATGAGCTGCTCCTTGGTGTGTAGAGGTTGGCAGCCAGCCGGGCATTAATGGGTCACAGATGATGCCAACTCCATCCGGGCTGAGTATCCAGGGACGGTGCCAGCACACTGTGTTGCAAAGGTCTTCAGTCTAGAGACCAGGTGAGATTTTTGCGAGGAACTGCTGAGATCTGCGGGATGCTAGCCAGAGGTGGAGAAAGGGGCAGCAGGAAGGGGGAAGGTCAGGGCTGTGGCAGGAGGGCCAGCTTGCTCCAGCAGCCCAGAGTCAAAGCAAAAAGAGCACCTCCTGGACATTTCCACTAATATAAATTCTGGAAAATCCACACAGATAGTGACAGTGATTGCCTGGGATGATGCAGAAGGACATAAGGAGACCTGAGGGGAGGTCTATTCATTACTGAGACAGCAGGGGTGGTACATGGCTGTGTACATATGTCAAAGCCCCTCAGGTTGCCATATTAGATTACAGTGTATTGACAACTGTCACACCCAATCCAGCTGTCAAAATGAATATGTAGGAGGCCTGTGTGCCTGGAGCCACAGAGCATAAAGGGGCGAGAGCCTGAAGGCTCAGAAAGGGCCAGCTCAGCGGGCAATAGCGAGCCTGACCTTAGGCCACTGGTCACAGGAGGTCTCAGTTTGCTAGGGCTGCTCTAACAAAGCACAGCAACTGGGTGGCCGTAATGAAAGAACTTCATTTTCTCAGTTCAGGAGGTCAGAAATCTAAATTTGCAGGGTCAAGCAGCTTGGGCCCTTCCAAGCCAGTGGGTAAGAGTCTGTCCCGGTCACCTCCACTGGCTTTTGCTGGTGGCTGAAATCCACGCTGCTTACAGCAGCGGCATCCATCTGTGCCAGGCCTTCATGTGCCTGTCTGCCTGTGTGAGTCTCCATCAGGACTTCCCTTCATAAGGTCCACCTTGCTGCAGGATGTCCTCACCCTAATTCCCTCTTCAGGGACCCTGTTCACACTGAAGTCACCCTGGGGTGCTGGCGGATGGAACTGAGCTCTGGCTCTGGGGAGTGGCAAGGCCAGTTTGTGGCATAAAGACTAAGTGAGATGGGACAGAGGATGGGAGGCAGGCGGGGAAGCCTGGTAACCTGGAATGGCAGTGTCACTTCCCTTGGCACCCAGGCAGTCCCTGCCCTTCTCAGAGCTCAGACTTCTCACCTGTAGACTGGGGTTAGTATTCATGCTTGGGGGCCAAGACCCAGAGGAACGGGTCGCATGAGTATGGTGACGGCCAACTCCTGCTCCTGCCCAGTCCTCAGAGAAACTCTCCATTCTCCTGACAGAGTGGAGCTGCTCCGTCCCCCAGACTGGCTGTGTGTTTATGTGCGCCCCCATAGACACTAGTGGCCCAGAGAAATGTTAAGGTCTCTGCCCACATGGCCCCAGTTAGGGAGCGTCATTATTTGTAGTCAGTGTTTGGAAGAAAACAGACTGAATGCAGGACACAGACATTTACAAGATCAGCTCACCATATCTACCCACAGAGTCAAATGTAGAAGCACATAAGAGATTGTCCACATGCTAGAGACCCAAAGAATCCAGCTGAGGACCTGGAGGCCATGCAATGTCCTGCATGAGTCCATACCAGGTGGCTGAGGAACCTGCGACAGAAGACTGGATGGTCAGTACCCAAAAGCCCGAGGACGGGTGCTGAGGCCAAGAGTCTGTGTGGGCAGCTGGGAGGGGGTGCTGGGAGCCCAAGTACCTGGGCCTAAAGCCAGGAGTCGAAGCTCATGACAAAGGCGAAGACCAGAGCTCCCCTAAAGGGAGCAGCAGCCATCCCTGGCAAAGGCAAGAACCAAAACTCCTCCCCTTCAGTTCTTCTTTAGATCGTTCAGATGACAATCCTCCTTAGGTGGGCTTCTCACACCCAGAACCACCTAACTCAGTTCAGCTGGATGTCCCACTCACCTTGGCCATTAAAGGGTTAACCACCACAGTGCTCCACCCAGGAGCTGTGCCACACAGTGTATGCACCTGACATCAGACACGTGACATGCTCAGGGAGGGACCCAGAGAGGAGGCTCAAGCCTTACAGTGAGGTATGATGGGAGGCACAATAACGGCCCCCACCAGTGTCTACATTCTGATCCCTGGAGCTGTGGATGTCTGGCCTTCCACACTGAGAGACTTGCAGGTGTGACGAGAGAGAGGCCCTTGCAATGAGGAGATCAGACCAGGTCAATAAGGGTGAACCTTTTAGAGCTTTCCATGATGCAAATGGCTAATGTGCCATAGGTTCACCGCCACTGGACTAGATTATCGAATGGGCCCTGTCTTGGTCTGCTTGCTGTTGCTATAACAGAACCCTGAGACTGGGCGACTTACAAAGAATAGAAGTTGTCTTAGCTCACAGTTCTGGGAACTAGATGTCCAAACACCTGGTGTAAAATTCTCTTTAGCTTCCAGTGATTCATGCTGCCTCAGCTCATGGCAGAAAAGAGAAGGACAAATGGATACAAGCAGAAGAGGTGAAACTTGGAGGGTAGACTCGCTGGACACCAGCCCGCTCTTGTGGTAACTGACCCGGTCCACAGTCATGAGAGCTCTCAAGGGAAAGGCAGAATTCCTCTTTACAACCTCCCAGCAAGGGAGAAAAATGGTGTCCAGACCACAGCAGGCTCAGCCCAAAGCCACAAGTCCTTAAAGTGGAAGAGAGGCCAGAGTAGGACGGACAGCCAGAAGGATGTGCACTGTGAGGGAGCCTCGACCCACGTTTCTGAGGATGGAGGCAAAGCCAAGGGCTGCAGATGACGTCTGGAAGCCAGAAAAGACAAGGGAAGAGATCACCTGGATGCTTCCGATGGAGCCCGCACTGCCGACTCCTTGGTTCTAACCCAGGGAGGCTCAGGTCAGACCTCTGGTCTCCAGAACTGTGAGACAATGTGTTTGCAACATCTTCAGCCACTCCATCAGCAGCTGTACAGCAGCAGCAGAAAACCAGTATAGGTCAGGAGCACGCTTGTTCCTCAGAGGGGCAGCCTCAGGCAGGCGATTGCATGAAGTTTCCCAGCACAGGGGCTACATCTTCTTTATCCGCAATCCTGGATGAGGCCAGAGTGACTCTAGGTGGAGCTCTTGGTGAGAAAGCAGGAAGCCAAGGCCAGAGAGAGCAGTGGCGTACCCCATGGCACGGAGGCCTGTGCCCCACAGCCCAGTTGGACCCAGCCCACTGTCCTGCCCCCCTCCTCACAGCGCACCTCATCCACATGGCACCCTGGCCTGAGGCAACATTAAAATAGGTGCCAGTTCTTAAAGGACCAGCTGCCCAGGTCTGCTGTCAGTTCTCTCATCATGCAAGATTCTCACGAAAATGCCCAGTTGCATCTGTGATTAAGTCAAGTGTCACAACCCAGGAGAAGAAATGTCAGATTGAGCCGGTCACATGCTCCCTGAAATCTGCCATGTCAATGTCATTCTTTGGATTTCAATCCCTTTTATTCTGTAAACTTTTACTGAGTACTCTTAGAAGCCAGGCATTGGGGACCAAGCCTGGAGAGGAGATAAAACCCAAGTCAGTGGCATAAAAGTATGATGTCCAAGAAGAGTTAAAGAGCTATGGGAGGGCCAGAGATTTAGCTCAGTGGTTCCGGCGCCTGCTTCACAAGCACAAGGCCCTGAGTTCGATCCCGATCCCGGTGACCACATGCAATGCTGGGCGTGGTGACTCACGCCCACCAGCAATCAGTACCACATACCACAGTGCCGGGCGTGGTGGCTCATGCCTGTAATCCCAGCACTCAGGAGGCAGAGGCAGGAGGATTGCTGAGTTCAAAGCTTGCCTGGGTTACATAGTGAGCTGAGGGCCAGCCTGAACTACAAAGTGAGGCCCCGTCTCAAAAAAAAAAAAAAAAAAAGAGCCATGGGAAAGCAGGTAGGGTTGCAACTGAGTGTGCCAGGGTTAGAAAAGCAGACAGTTGAGTCAAGTCCTAAAGCATACCTAGAAGTTTGTGTGGCAAAAGAAAAGAAGCCCTGGGAAAGATATTCCATATGTAAGAAGCATGAATAAAGAAAGAAGTGAGGCATGCAACGTTTGGGGAAAGCTAAAAAGTGTGTCATGGTGAACAGCCCAGGTGGAGGGGATCAGCTGGGCTAACACTGGAGAAGCAGGCCAAGGAAACAGTTGTTCACCATAGTCTGGGTCCTGACTAGAGAGTGACTGTGCCCACATCGGTTACTAAATAACATAGCTATCATGCCTGTGGAGACACCAAATCATTAACAGAGAATTGAGAGTCTTTTCACAGAAAAGTCTCTCTAAGAACATGGTCAGGATGGCCCAGTGCTATGGAGCAGACAAACTCCCAAAACTGTCTGCTTTACCTCTTGCTGTACCTGGGAGCTTCCCAAGCCACCTGCTTCCCAAGCTGTAAGGAAGACTCAACTTTCCACATCCCTCTGTGAATGAGACTCTCAGAATGTGCTGGAATGTGCTGGAATATTCCTTATCGCACAGGTGGGGCAAATATTTTTTTCTGGAGCATTCCTCATCTCACAGGAGAAGCAAATATTTTTTCAGAAATATTTGCTAAGAAAGGGAGTATCTCTCTCAACTTACCAAGCCCCAGGTCCAGGTTTCATTACATGGTTTCTTTCTATTCCTCAGTACTGCCTCTACCTCAGGGAGGATGAAGCACTGTCCTAGTTTAGCAAAAGTTCATGTGTTTGGCCACCCACTGATTAGCCAAGAGTCCAGATATCCAAGTTTCTTCCCCACCTGCTCTCTGAGGTCCAACTAAGGGTCTGTCTGACCCTTTATCAAGCCAGAGCTGTACCAGCTTCTCAGCAACTGGCAAACTAGGGAGCCCCTGTGCCTCCAGTTACCGCTCCTTCTGCTTGAATGCAGTGCTCTAAAACAGAACCACTGGAAAGCTACTTCATGGTACTTCTCAACCTATCCACAGTGTGGGTACCTGTTCCAGATGAGGGGAAAATTCAGGCCTTACTAGCCTCCTCTGGGAGCATAAAAGAGAAAGGCTGCTTCAGGGGTGACTGCAAGGTACAGGGTCTAAGAAAAACTCAAGACAGCTGAGGTTAAATTGTTTACCAGAGTATGTGCTAATGGATATTGGACACTGGATAATAGAAAGCAGCTGAATTTTGTGTTTCTTCTGATTGTCCATACCCATGTTTGAGTGAATTAAGGCAAAATGAGCCAGACTTGTGGGTCCCTCTGCCAATTAAAGCCAAGGGCCTCCTGGCTGCCCACCTGCTACACTGATTTTGGCTCTCTTTGCCTTTCACTCTCCTTCACCCCTAGGTCAAGGAGAATAAAGTAGCAGATCTAGCAGTGCCCTAATATAGGGCTCAGGACCCAGGCTTGGCTATAGTTGGTCTTATTTTAATTCAGTCTAATAAATCCCTCAAGCCATGGCCTAAACTTAACCTTAAAAACCTGACATTATGGTGTACGTCTGTAATCTTAGCACTCAGGAAGTTGAGGCAGATGGATCACCATGAGGCCAGCTGAACTACAGGACAAGACCTTGTCTCAAAAAAACCAATAAACTGGTGTGGGAATGTGATGAGGGGAAGGAATAAATATGATACAGAAAGAAAATAAAAGAGCATGTATAAAGGGGGAGGAGGGGAGAGTGGGTAGGGATATGGGTAAAAATGAGAATTAACTTGTGGCGTATACTGGTACAAATTTCCCAATGTTATATGTGATTTTGAGATGTATATAAATTGTACCAATAAAGAATTCAATTTAAAAAAACCAATAAACTTTAAAAATGTTTTTAAAAGTCTGACACCATGCAAGAAAGGAAGAAATGTTGGTAATGAAAACAAAGGCATGAGTCTAGCTGTCCCAGAAAGATGACCGATAAAACATACTCACACAGCAGCTATGAACCAAAGCCACATGGAGCAAGACAAGTCCCCTAAATGCCTGAGCTCACCACTCAGCAGCATCAGTGCGACCTTCCACAATAGTCTGAGCCAAACAGGAGTCAAGTCAACTCTTAGAAAAAGCTCGTCCCATCACCGCTCAAAATAGTCTTTCCACTCTCATGAACCCCTCCACCCCAGAAGGTCCCAAAAGACCATTTAGTGCACAGTGAAACCTGTGCACTGTGAACAAAAAATTATACCTGAGTGATACGCTCTGAAACTGTGAAATGAGCCCTTCCCCACAATTAAAACAGCTCACATGTCCACACATTGATAGGATAAATTCTTCCTGCAGCAGTGGTGAATGTATCCAATGAAAGATGATGGGTAAACCACAGCTATGATTCAAATCCCCTTTAAATCATAAAGGAGTGTTAGAGATTTAGCTCAGTGGTTCCAGTGCCTGCCTCGTGACACAAGGTCATGAGTCGATCTCTGGTATCAAAAAAAATCATAGAAGAATTTTTTTTGGTTCTACAAATTGAATCCAGGGCCTCAAACGACTCTAAGTACACTCTTAAGTACTCTATACCATTGAGCAGGATCCTTAAAGTAATAGACACCCAGCACTCTGAGAGGCTAAGGCACAAGGGTCACAAGTTCAAGCTTAGCTTGGTCAACGTAGCAATTTAGTAAGAACTTGTCTCAAATTTAAAAAAAATTAAGGCTATAGCTCAGTGCAAAGGCTTTCGGTTCAAACTCCAGTACTAAACACACACACACACACACACACACACACACACAGGAATAGTCACATAAGAACAAGAAGAGTGAGGAAACAGCTGGAGTGCCATTTGGAAGCTGGTATCAGACAAACAAAGCTGAGTAGAGAAGCTGAGGCTCAAGCTGACTTATGCTACAGAATACCCACCCATCCCAGAGAGAGGGATTGGGGATCAGAGGCGCCAATGTAGCTGTGGCCCCAGGAGCCAAAACCCATTCCCGAGCCACAGTACAGCACCCCTTCTACCCCAGTGGAAGACTGGATGTTGAGCACCTAGAAGTCAAACCACCAGCTCTTCACCAGGGACTCTGAGGACCTGTGGATAGGGAGGAACAGTATTCCATACAGGAAATTAAATTAAATTAAATTTAAATATTGGATAACAAGACTCACAGACTCCTTCCCCCACTCAGACCTTCAGACTGTGGCAAAAACAAAGGCAAGAGGTTGGAAAATTCTTCACAGGGCGACCTGAGCAAGTGAAGAGAGCAGAGCTCTGGGTATCAACATTATTTGTCTTGTGTCCTCAAAGGATGAATGATAAACATGAAAAGAAGTTTCCTCTGCTTTTATTCCAGGGAATATTTCATGGAGAATTACCTCCTGTCAGAGGAAACACACTTTCCTACACTTACCCCATCTTATCTCCCACCATTTTTCAGTCAGAGGAGGGGAAACAGTGTGTTGTATTTGACACATACAATTACAAGTTTCCAGAATCTACTTCTGTCTCTGCTGTTAGGATTGTTTCTCAACACTGATGAACTAAATTGTCCAAGAGTTGGGTTCACTTCCCTTCAAGTAAAACTACCTGGGGCGCTTTAAAACTACCAATCCGAGAGCTGCTAAACTCTGATTTAATTAGTTGATTCAGAAGTCAGCTGTCTGCCCCTTCCAAAAAGGAAATAAAATAAAAGCTCCCCACGTGATTCTAATATACAGCAAAAGCTAACAACTGCCACCTTTAAATAAGGCCCACACGTGACAACCCACTCCTGTGATTGCAGCTGTGAAGCAGCCTTTGGAATGTACTTTTAGATTAGACTGGACAAGCAAGGGTTACTAACTATCCAAAAAAGACAACATGAAAGGTAGACCAAGAAAATCAACCTGGAGGCAACAAAAATGATACAGGAGGAGAAAAGTCTTTAGGCAAGAAAAAGATGATTCATTTCTCAGATTTAGACTATCAGTGAAATTAGAAAAAATATTAAGTCCCTTAAATAAGAACAAGATTCTATTTTTTAAAAAGGTAGAAACACAGAAACAAAAAAAACTTAATAGAGAAGTAAATTTGGAAGTTAATAAACAAAAGTTAAAGAAAAATAGAGAAAATTAGAGAGTAGTTTCAAAAGTCCAACATCAAAATAACAGACATCCCAGGAAAAGAGAATAGGAAAACAGAGAGGGAGAAAACATCAAAGAAATAATTCAGGATGCAGGCCTGGGTTTTCAGATTAACAGGCTTGCCAAGCACCAGCATAGCACATGCAAGCAGACCCCCACAAAGGCATAGAATGATTAATCATTGAGACTCTGCCCATTAGAAGCCAGAGATAATAGAGCCATTCAAATTTCTGAAAGAAAATTATTTCTATCTAAAACCTTCTATCAAACTGTTAAATCATCAGTTAACTATAAGAATAGAATAGACATGGGCCGGAGATTTAGCTCAGTGGTTCCAGCGCCTGCCTCTCAAGCGCAAGGTCCTGAGTTCGATCCCTGGTAACCACATACAATGCTGGGCATGGTGACTCATGCCCACCAACAATCAATACCACATACCACAGTGCCAGGCGTGGTGGCTCATGCCTGTAATCCCAGCACTAGGGAGGCAGAGACAGAAGGATTGCTGAGTTCAAGGCTTGCCTGGGCTACATAGTGAGCTCAGGCCCAGCCTGAACTACAAAGTGAGACCCTGCCTCAAAACAAAACAAAACAAAAAGAATAGAATAGACATTTCTGAATTTGAAAAATCAGAAATGTCCTCTCTCACTCTTACTTGCTTTCTCTTTCTCTTCTGAAACAGGCTAGCACAGGAGAAAGGAAAGGAAAATAGCCACGAAGATGTCAAAGGGAGCTCCTGCAAAAAATAAGCCTTCCCGGCCTCCTCTGTAGCTAGGATATGAAACCATGCCCTACCAATGGGCCCCGTCAATGGGAGACATCATCTGTAGAGAAAACAGTGCAAAGGAAGAGAACATTTTCAGGAAAAGGTAAAGAAGGAGAAATCTGACCTACAGTGGAAGTACTGGCATTCTTGACATCTAGCCCTGGCCCTAGTTGTGTAACCTCCAAGCCAGACTCTCCTCCTTCCTGGATTCTGGAACTATTAACCACCCTGTAACATTTTCTTCTTCTAACTGAAAGGTATTCCAGTTTCCATAGCTAAGCCTCTGATAGTTAGAGTAAGACCAAAAATTTAGGACTGAGTTCATAAGTACAGGTATGTGGCACATAACATTTTGGTCTGCTATAGACCATATGCAACATAGTGATCCCGTAAGATGATATTATCTAGGAAAAGATAATCATCTTAGTTTGTGTATGGGCATTGTATGCTACTGGTGGAATTACAAAATTTTCTAACAAAGCATTTCTCAGAATCCTTTGTCTTTAAACAATGTATGATTATGTATACAGAAACTGAAGCAAACATAAAGGCAATCATCAACTCTAGGGAGAAAAAGTGCATAAGAAAAATAAGTAACCATAATCCAATGATGACAAATCTTTTAAAGACCAACTGCCCAAACTTGCAACCCAAAACCCAATTATTTATCACAAAGTGCCACCACTGCAGTTAAACCTGAATACTGAGGTTTTAGTTCAGAAAAAAACAACGTATCCATTAATATCGTTTGTCTTAAAGGAAAAGCACAATAGGGCCAGAGATTTAGCTCAGTGGTTCCAGCACCTGTCTCACAAGTGCAAGGTCCTGAGTTTGATCCCCGGTAAACACATACAATGTTGGGCATGGTGACTCACACCCACCAGCCATCAATACCACATACCACAGTGCCGGGCATGGTGGCTCATGCCTATAATCCCAGAACTCAGGAGGCAGAGACAGGAGGATTGCTGAGTTCGAGGCTTGCCTGGGCTATATAGTGAGCTCAGGGCCAGCCTGAACTACAAAGTGAGACCCTGTCTCAAAAAAAAAAAAAAAAAAAAAAGGCACAATAAGAGCTTTCAATGGTACAAATAGCTTTTCAGTGAAAAATAAAAGTTTGCATTTGACCTGCTTTTGCACAGTTAACGTGATCTTTGCTGTTGTGTGTGTGCTGACAGTTTGTCAAACTTTGGGCAATACTTCCTTAGTTTGAGAACAACACAGGCAACACTCAGGCCTCTGTCAGCCTGTTTCTTGTATCAGAGTTGATATAATTTAAAAATAAAAGCAGCTGCTCACTAGCATACCATGAACCAAACAAAGTAAGAGAAGCAATCCTGAGTGCTTTCACTGACTTAAAATTATTTGGCAGAGAATTCCACACTGTAAGGATTTCATTTCAGAACTACCCACTGTGCTGTCCTTTGTCTACCTTCACAGTCTATCTAAAGTGTGGCACACAGGTCATAGAATTTATTTTTCCAGAGAGAGCTTCCTTGAAATTCCAATAGCTCCATTTCTAGATTTCCAAAATCTAAGTGATATCAGCAGGGAACAATCAAGTTCTTCAAATCTGGTTTTATCTGGAGAGGTTAAAAAAGCACAGGGTTGTCTCCATTTTATAGAACTGTAGAAATCTGTTACTAAAATTGTCCTTTGCAGTTGCCAAAACTTATGGATTTCCCAACAGCTTGTAGAGTTGTGTGCAAAGGCCATAGAATTTTCTAAATGCATTCTCAGATTTGGAAAATATTTCAGTTGCCCACTTTCAAGGTCTCTTTCAAAAACCTACAGTTTTCTCTCAAATGTTTTGGTATCAGAAAATATCCTTTCTGCTGTTTTCCCTAAACTTCGTAGTTTTTTGTTCAAGTGTGGTGTAAAATTTGTTTTTAAAAAAATGAGATCCAGGGATTTAGTTTAAATGGTACCATGACTACCTTGGAAGCACAAGGGCCCAAATTGATCCCCAGTAGTGCTAAATAAATAAATAAACATTTATTTTTAAAGTGAGGTAGGTAAGCCAGGCCATATCAGGGAACTGTGGATATTCTCAACCTTTCTCATTCATAAACATCTAATGTGATCTGAGCAGCCTACAAATCTCTCCAGGACTTGTCCTCTGCTCAGCTGCCAAACATTACTGTACAAAAGTATTATACTGTGCCTGAACCTTATTAAGAAGTACTTGAAACTGTTGAAAATTAAGAGCATGAGCATTAACCATGACGTAATTCACCAACTTTGTGACATCTCTGAGTATATCATCTAATTGTTTTTTGCTTTCCTTGGCACAGGGATGTGTAATACAATGAAACTGGATGTCTGGGTGTTTTGCTTCTTTAACAAAGAACTGTATGAAACCAGATGTTGCCCCCTCCATGCACAGTGTCCCATCACTAGTAATTGTAACCACTTTTTCTGGTCTTATGTCTCGTGACAAAAAAGCTTCCAACACAGCATTGTAGATATTTATCCCTTCTGCTCTTCCAGGCAAAGAAACCAGTTTCACCAGCTCTTCTCTTCTCTCATGATGTCACCAACTGCATAACGCAAAATTACTGCTAGCCTTGTGTGATTATCTATATCTGTGCTTTCATACAAGCACACGGAGTAACAGGTTTCCATTTGTAAGTCAGTGGTGCGTTGCTGACTAACATCACTTACCATGTGTGAGACTCGGTCATTAACAGTATTTCTGCTCAGTGGCATCCCAAAGATGCATTGCATAATTTTATTCTTGTTTGGGAAATCATGAAAAAGGGAATCACTCCCAGACAGCATGGCCATTCTGACAAAATCTTCATCAGAAAGGGGTTTACCATGTTGTACTGTGCACAGTGAAATTTGAAAGCCGTCTGTCAGGTGATTTGTTTTAGAAAGGTAGCTTCAAAAAGTAAGAAACTGGAAATGATAATTCCTCAATTTCCTTTCAAGAAACTCTTTAAGTTTCACCAAGTTCAGCAACACTTCTGTACTTGGTGTCAAAGCACTGTCCGACCTTGTATGTGTGACACACGGTACTTCACTACACAGAACACATCACATTTTCCCATTGCATCAATCACTCCAAATGACTCTGTCCAGGCCCAGGCCCCTTGTGTCTTCCACTGTCTGTTTTCAGTTTATTTATTTTTTTCTCTGTAGTCACCTTTTGGTGTTTAAAAAAAAAAAAAAAAGCATCCAATACAAATCTATTCCTATACCAAAACAAAATCTAACACTATTAGTTAACAATAAAGAATTGGATATTACCTGAATCAGCGATCTATGGCAGAAATTCTCTGGGCTGCCTCTTGAATTTGCTGACCACCAGCACAAAGGTGCAATGTTCCACTGGCCATCAGCTTTTGGCCTATTCTGAAAAAGCCATCTGAGTGCGTTTCCTACCTTGTGGGGGCTCCTGCTAAAATTACAGCCAGTCCAAGCAAATATAAACTACATATCCTCACTCTTGCTTTCATAAGTTCTTTGCAAACAACTAAATATGATGACGCAGATTTTTTTTTCAATAACAAAATCTAACTCAGGACCTTACATCTGCCAGGCAGGCACAGTGCCACTGAGCTACATCCCTGGCCCTTGTGATGCTGAAGATTTAATATGCCAGGGGGACCTCACAACATTAAAAGAATTCCAGACTCTTAATTACAATATCTCTTTGCTAAATCTTAGATATTAAATTCCAATTTTTTCCTAAGAAAAACTCAAAGCTATAATCTTATGTTAATAAAAAGGAATGCATTAAAATTCACAGCCAGCCCAAACAAATACAGTGATAGCTCAGTCATCAAACAGCTCCAAACTTGAACTTTCTACTATACAAACAGCAAAATTTTAAAAACAAAAAACCCTGCTTGGTGTTTGTGACTTTGCTCAGTAGTGAAAATCTGACTTGAAAAACCTTGAATGGGCCAAGAGTGAGTCACTCAGCACATGTCTCTATGGATACAAATGGGTGATGCTCAGTCTAAGCGCTACTCATGCTCAGACAACATATAGTGCTTGTGTTAGCATGTCAAAACATTCATCGCTGTACCTTTTTTGCACTTTATTTGCATAAAATATAACTACAGTGCCAAAGAAAGTGATACCAGCAGTAAACATAAGAGGGAAACCACAAGACCCATGACAGAGTTAAAGAAAGAAAAATCTGTTAAAATGCTGGAAAAGGAAATTTATAAGTGTAATTCAGGGGCCTCAGAACTAGTTATTTGTCTTATGGGAAAAATCAGTTCTCAAAGATTTCAGTGTTTGAACACAAATTTGAAACAAACTGAGTTTTACAACTGAGGTATCATTTTTTATATATGTATATGTCTGTGTACATATATATATATATAGAGAGAGAGACACACACACGTATGTACATACCCATATATATAGAGATGTCTCCTCAACAGCACACTGACCAGCCATATGAAAACTCCTATGAGTTGCAGCTAATGAGTCACCGCTGCTGACATCATCACCTGGTGTCACTATATTCCTTTCCAAGCATACACCTAGCCCCTGTGTGCACTGTTATCTGATGTTCAGTTTCTGGGGCAATGCTGGGGTAACTTGACTCTCGTGCCAACACAAAGTTCTCTGCATGCCCAGGGCAGCACACATACCACAGGTTCACCACCAGTGCCATAGTCCATATACCACATGATTTGTTGGGGAGTGAGACTTGTTTAACCTTGTTAATGGGAATATGTAAATCTGACTTAAAGCAGTTATAAAAGGAGAGAAGATAGAAAGGGGATATAGGAAGCATGTGAGAAGTAGATGTATTAGTTTCCTACAGCTGCTGTAATGAATTACCATACATGCAGCAACTTAAAGTAACACAAACTTATTGTGCATTTGCAGACCAGAAGTCAGCTAAGGGTCTCACTGATCTCTGATCAAGGTGATATCAGGGCTATTTCCCTTTTTGGAGCCACTAGAGAAGAATCCATTTCCTTACTTATTCACATTGTCAGCAGAATTCAGTTCCCTGCAGTGCTAAGACCAAAGTCCCTGTCTCCTTACCATCAGCTGAGGGATGTTCCCAACTTCTAGAGATCACACGCATCCCATTTCCTCTGATAGGAACACTCCTTCCCCTACATTTCCCCTTAGCTACTAACTCCATGTGCTCCCAATGCATGGCACATACCCCTCCTTTACAAGTCTTCTGTGAACTGAAATTGCTCTCATCGATGTTCTAAAGGAAGCTTAGATGCAGGCCAAAAAAAGGCAATGACAAGATAACCATAGATAGAAAGTGCCAATGAGATTCAGTGAGTCATTGCCTGGACATTTTGGAAGAGGCCAGGCCCTTCTTTTCAGAGAACTTGTAGCTGAAGAGATATGAAGTCTGGAGCTGCTGCAACCATTCTGTGATTCTGAGGTTAATGTTTGAGGCTTAAGGTTTAAGCATGGAAGAGAACAGGAAAAGGAGGCATGCTATGACCCAGTTAACCAGAGGGTTGCAAAGCAAACAAGGAGACCACAGCTTTTTCTGTCCCTGGAATCTTATCCAGGCCACTGGGATTAGGAGCGTGCTAAACTAATCAGTGGACTGACTTAGAGATCACTCACCCTTAATCCTAGCATTGTACCATGAATCAATCACAAACTCTAGATTTGGTTACCTGTGAAAAAGACACCCTAGAAGTGCCTGAAGCTTTGAGGGGGCATCAAGACACAAGCCTTGACAGATGCCCAGGTCTGGGTACTCTGTGATGCTCCTGGAGTGTGCGGCTTTCTTACATCTGTTGGAGGAGAGAAGGGCCAAGCTCTGAAACCAGGTCTTGGCAGGGGATGAGTTGAGGACACAGCAGTGACTCTGTTATTCTCAACACGCCATGTGTCTAGCTAGGACCACGAGCTCTTGTAGGCCTGACTTCCCAGGCCAGAAAAAGGCCTGGGCAGGCCATGCTCTGAGGTCAGGCCAACACTTCTGTCAAAGCCCTTCTGGATTCCTCTGAGGGCTGAGAACACCTGCCAGAGCACTAGTCCTGTGCTCAGGAAGAGCTGGGTTCAGCTCCCAGAGTCACCACCAACCAAATACATATCTGTGTCATTATTTCGCTTCTGAGCCTCTGCCATGCCCCAGATAAAAAGAAAATAATAATCCACCATAATGCATGAGATTCAGTGAGGTGAGACTTGCCTGCTTAACTGCAGTAACAGATGTTTCTCAGTTCCACACCTGAACTTCACTTTCATTTAACTTGTGTCTCCTGCAAGCCTCCTTTACATTGGATGACAGACATGTTCTCCACTCAGTTCTCACTGGATTGGCTTCAAAGTTCCGTGTGGTCCTGGTCTGGGAGGGAGTGGGCATGTTGGACCCTGGTCACTGGGCATCACAGCCTCAACTGTGTCTCTCTCCTCCAACACAAGGCCCTTTGTGTCATCTGCGCTCCTCCTGGGCCAGGATCTCTCACTACTAATGACATTTGGGGCCAGATGATTCTTTGTCCTTGGGAACTGTCCTGTCCAATGTGGGTTGTTTAACAACACTCCTGGCCTCGACCCCTTAACACACCAATAGTAACACATTCCTCACAATAGCATGACAATCAAAAGTGTCTCCCAACATTTCCAAATGTCCTGGGGGGTGCAAAATTCATCTCTGGTTGAGAACCACAGTCTTAGGCCATTCAGCACCTCCTGCTCCCCCCCAAGCCTGAGTGCCCTGACTTCCCCCAGGCCATCTCTTCTGTCCTAAGCACTCCAGGGTCTCACCACATCCTCTAAGCAGACTTCAGGACTAAGGTGGCTGATATAAAAGAAGTAGCACGCAAATGATATAGCCACAGGCAGTCAGGAGGAGCAGGTAGTGATGGAAGGCAGGGTCCATCCTCAGACTCTCTGCTACGACACAAATGTGCCCCCCACTGGACACTTATCCCAGCTCAGTGGTATTGACAGTCGGGCCCTTTAAGACAGGTCACTGGGTTCTGCCCTTGTACAAGGATTAATGCCATCATGACAGGGGAAGGATAGCTATGGAAGAGATAGGCTCATAATGAAAGGATGGGTGTGGCCCTTCCTTTTCTCTTTCTTGCCTTTCACTGGGGAGATGCTGCAAGAAGGCTCTTGACACCGGGCCTGGTAGCTCAAGCCTGTAATCCAAGCACTCGGGAAGCAGAGGCAGGAAGATTGCTGAGTTTGAGACTTGCCTGGGCTACATAGTGAGCTCAGGGCCAGCCTGAACTACAAATCGAGACCCTGTCTCAAAAAAAACTCTTGACTGACAGTGGTCTTACCAGCCTCTGTACTTTATCAACTCTCCATCTCAGGTATCTGATATAGTGGCACAAAACAGACTAACACCCTACCCACTGCAGACCTTCAGCCTAGCCACCCCACTCTGCAGATGCTTGGTGTGGTGTCAGATCACCTCATCCGCTCCCCACAGGACACCCACGCTGTGCTACACACTTTGGGTGAGGGCCCACACCTTGGCACCTGCCCACTGCTCCTCACAAGCCCAGCTGTTCTGCCTTCACCACTCTGGGGCCTCTCTCTGCTTCTTCTGTGTCCTCAACATGACAGGACAGCACCCACGTGGTCACTGAGGGTCAGCTGAGTCCAGAAGAGGACACACTCATTTCCGAAGGCCCTCAGCCTAACTCTTTCCCCACAGCCGCTTCTCTGTGTCTCAGTTTCCTCACTGACAGAAAAGGGATGATCACAATGGTCTCTCCTTCCTGGGACTATTCTGGGAATTACATGACATCTGTGTTCCCAAAGCCCTGAGCATAATTCTTGGCGCACAATTCATCCTTCCAGCCATGACTTCTGCCTGTTATGTGCCACCTTGTCTCATAGCAAAGGAGTCTGCATGATTGAAGTCAACCCTTTGGAATCATATTTGCCTTATGTGCACTTGAAGCATCATTAAAAAGAAGACCAAAGACTCAGAAACACACAATGACTCCAACCTCACTAGTGTCCCCCAAAAGGCTCAGGATGCTGAGTCCTATGAGGAAAGAGCCTCATTAAATCCCAGACATCTGTAAACTTCTAAGGAGCCACACAGCCAGTGACTTGGTAAACTCTGTTTGAATTAAAACCTGTTTTGCCTCCTTCTCAAGGAGAATTATCTCTTTAGGGAGCTCCTAACTTCACACAGCAAAGGCAAATCTGTTCTCCCATCTGAAGCCAAGGTTGGCTGGACATGACCAGAAGTGGCCAAGTGCCCCACATCCAGGACAGGGACCTTTAAGATGACTAAGTCCTTGTTCTGGCCCAAATTTCAGACAACTGACTGCATCTCTGCCACTACTGCTGTGGGGCATGGAGTTCCCTCCTCCTCGGCCCTTGAGAACCAACCTCGCAGATATTCCGACATTCAGCTGAGTCACGTGACAGACTGGCCTGTTAATAACATCACAAGGGGAGCCACAGCTGTGGGCAAACCATAGTAAAAAAAACACCAAGAACCTCAACAGATGGGACATAATTGGACAGCCATTGCCGGCCCAACATGGAAAGCCCCAACCACATCTCCCATGAACAGAGGATCTTCCTGGGCTGGGTGCTGTCTCCTTGGCGCTCCCTGCTCTCCACTAGATAAAACAGAGCAAGTCTTCTCCAAATTCATCCATTCAGCGAATATTCTGGGTGCTGACACTCCAGGCCAAGGAAGCCGCAGAAGGAACAAGGCTCCCACAACTCCTTTCCTGGTCTTCCCAGAATTGAGTCCCGCTGAGGGGCTGACTCTGAGCAACCTTCACAGCTCCACAGGAAACTGCTCCCCAACCATGTGAACCCCAGCTAGAAGGCAGCAACCTCAGGCACCCTTTTGATGTGTTAAGGGACACACTCAGCCAGGAACAAACAGCACAAAGGGCAGTTTGGGCCTGGGGTGTGTGGGGTAGGACTGGGACAGGGACAGCTCCAGCCCTCTCTGCTCATAACTTCAGACCCCTCTGAATACGTGCTGCTCAAGAACCTCAGGGCTGTCCTGTGCGTCACAGCCCCACGATTCACAAGCCTGAGCCCATCACAGGCCAAAACTGGGCTTCTCTCAATCCATCCCAAGAGGAAGTGTGGGCCTTCTTGCAACCATGAGGTCCCCGAAGTGCCACTCTGCCTCTTCTTCCCACCCTTGCCCAGCCCTGGGAGGGAGGCACAGTAGGGAGCACCACTCCCACTTTACAGACAAGGACATGATTTGGCACTGTCGCCCAATGGCCCCCTAGCCAGAGCTCCCTGACCACCCTAGCAGCCCTCAAGAGAGGCTGACATCCCCCAGGAAGTGACAAGTCTCTCAACCCCAGGAGCTTTGGGCATTGCTTCTTGCTCAGCAGAATCAAAGTCTGGGGTTCTCAGGAAAGATCTGCATCTACCCTGATGCTTTACCACAAGTTCTCAGGACCTGGGTGAGCCAAAGTAAAAGGGAGCCCCACGGCTGCCCCTGAAAGCTCATTCAAGCCCTTTGTTCTAGAAACCAAAAAAAAAAAAAAAAAAAAAGACACTATTGGGTAGGTTGGGACATTTGCCACATATTTCTATTTCTCTTAGCTGAACAGCATAGCCAAGAGCATCTGTGAGCTATAGGACAAGCCAGCGAGTCAGGGAGAGGTGAGAGACTCCCTGCCTCCTCCCAAGCCTGCCACATGGCTAGAAGCCCCAGACCAAGCTCCAAGGAAGACAGCTTGACAGACCACACTCTCCTAACCAGCTGGGTGCAGCTGGGTGATAGATTTCC
>PVIC010019487.1:0-30481 GCA_004025085.1 Thryonomys swinderianus
GCGTGTTCACAGCGGGAGGGCATTCCCCAGACTGCGGGAGGGAAGCCGGGGCTCGCCCGGGGTGGAGGTCAGGCGAGGCACACGCGGCCGTGCATCCTGGTCTGCGCGGGCGTGCGCGCGAGGTTGTGTGCGAGAGCCGCCAGGGCTAAAGAGCCCTCAACGAGGCTAGGAAGGCAGTTCTGAAACCAGCGCCGCTCTCCGAAGCCAGAGTCCTGCACTCCCTGCAGCTGGGAGCCTGCATTCTAGAGGTTCGCCCCGCACCCCACCCCACCCCATCTTTCTCCTCCCACCTCTGGAAGCGGAGGCCCGAGCGAAGCGCGGTCACCCATGGGATGCAGTGTCCACGATGGCCTGCAGGGGGCGCTAGAGCCCTTCCATTCCCCACACCCTGGCTGCCTGGGTATCACGCTGAAAACAATGGTTATGATTCCCAGAGCTGCGCAACTCTGCGCTCTGAGAAGCAGGTGCCTATGAGAAGCTGGGGCTCACTGGTGGCTACGCCCCACTCCAGCGGCACTCCGCATGGCTCTGTTTCAGATTTGGGTCCCTGGCTGTCGATGCTCTACCACCTGTTTCTCTGTGAGCCCCTGTCCTCCGTCCTTGATAGGGAGGCAGAGAGGCCTCCCAGGCTGCCAGACCCTTCCAACCGCCAGGGCCTCAGTTCCCAGCAGCCAGCTCTGCCACCCGCTGGTCAAGGAAATGGCACAGACAGGAGCCCCGGAAGGTTTGACTTACCCTGCGCCTCCCTATTGCAAAACTCAAATGTCCGGGTGACACCTTAGGAAACGTCCTTCCGCCAAGTTCTTTACCTGACGCCACTGCTTATCAGTGTGTACAGATGACAGAAACTGCTTCTACTACCAACTTCTAAGGACATGACCAGCCTAACAATGTTGGAGAAAAGTGAGTCTTTTAAGAGGTAATTTGAAAACACCAAATATAATTGTTATTTTGGACTTTGTCCAAAGCCAAAAATAAAAAATTAAAAAAAATTTAAAGTAAGGGAAACGTTTTCTAATGATACCAAATTAAGAAAACAACCAGTCACGGGCAGGGTTAGATTTAATAAAAGTTGCATGGGATTTACTTATACTAAACAATTGTTCGTTTATCTAAAATTCAAATTCAACCGGGTGTTCTGTTTCTCATCAGGCAATTTTTACCCAGGAGCCTGAGAATATAGAAATTCATTCAGAGGAAGATTTCCTATTCATCAACCCTACGCTAAATGATAATTCCTTCTTTAATCCCCTGTTACATATGGAAACCCAAGCAGGTTGATAGCATTAAAAAAGTAATCAGCATGGCCACCCCAACCTCACTGCTGGGGGCCCTCTTATTGTGAGGTTAAGTTCCAGGAGTAAAAAGTAACTTCCAAAAGATAACAACAACAACACAACAATAACACTGCACACCTACAATGTATCTGGCACTTGTAAATTTCTGGCTTCATTTGTAAATTACCTCATTTGATCTTCAAAACAACTGTGGGAGGGAGGCTATTTGTGGGAATAAGAAAAAGAATCTGTCTTCTGTAGAAATCCACAAATCTAATTTCTGTAGTTCTTGCAAAAGCATGTAAATTTCTGATCAATTACTTCCCAGGAAAGAAAGAGGAAGGAGAAGGAGGAATAACTGCAATCAATAACTGGTTTTCTTCAAGATGCCACTTCGAGCCTTATTGCTGTTTGGTAATAGTATCTCTTTTACACAGGAAACTTTTTTAACGCAGGAGGAAGTCACTCTCAGCAGGTTGGCCTGCCCCTGGGGAAGCTGTGGGCCACCCTCCCGGGATAATAAACAGCCCAACTGCCACAAAGACAGGCTCACGGAGCCATCTCTGAACACCCGGCGACAGTGACACAGATTCCAAATGTTCTCTGTGAGAAAAAACACTCTTTCTCCTAATCCCTCTTAAACTCAACCAGACTGATTGGTCTTTATTATTCATGAATTAATTTTTTACTCAGGGTCCAACAAGGGAATTTCAGCTACACCATTTCTCGCCAGCGAATGAGGGAAAAGCAGCTCTCAACCTGCCACGCGGCCGAGCTCCGGCTTGCATTCCTCAGGAGTGGAATGTTTGCATTTGTTAAATCAGTTAATAATCAATTAATAATCCAAAGGTTTGGGGGGGTTCCCTAAGGGGAAAAAATTAAGAGCATGAGTAAGAATATTAAGGTGTTTTAACAAATGCAGACGGCCACGGGACCCTGGCGTATGAGGTGAAGCAAAACTGACTCCTATTTCTCGATGCCCGACAACAAGAGATGCCAGGCAACAAGAGAGGAAATGACGAAGGCATTGCTGGGCTCCAGAGCAAGGCCCAGAACAGGCCCAAGGCGGGTCAGGGGACCCCAGGGTCGGCCCCTGGTTACCCAGCCTCTACTCTGCCTGCTACACACAAGTTCCGGTCCCCAGCAGAACCCACGAGGGCCTCAACGCAGCCCGGGGCCAAGCAGGCCACCGAGGGTGGAGAGGTGACCGCCTCTCCTCCCGCAGCTCACTCCCTAGGGGCTCCGTCCTGCCCGGCCGTCACCAGCCCGTCCTGCGTGTGCCTTTGCTCTGAGATTTTCCGAGTAAACAGCCACAGGACCCAAGGGATCGGGACGGAGAGGCCGCTGCCAGTGGGGCTCACACTCCGCACCGGATCGTGGACAAGAAACACCTCTCCCTTCTGCGCTCAGAGGCAAAGCACCTGCATTTCTCGGGGGTGGGCAGTGTGGGGAACCCCTCATTCCCTACCTGCCCGTTCCCATTGGGAGAGCAGGCAAGTTTCGCTCCTGGGTGAATTCAGACATGCCAACCTGAAACCTCTCCATGTTTACATTCGCACGAAGGTCCTTGTGTTCAGGGGGCAAGGCATGGCCACCCTCCTTTGGTTACTATGAGAAAACTGGTTCTGAGAATTGTCTTACGCTTTGGAGGAAGAAAAAAGTTGCTAGCAATTATTAGTTTTGTCATCGTTACTATAACCATCACATTGCTGCTATCATTTCTGTAAAAGCGGTGTTCCTTCTGCCAAAGCTTATTAGCCTGACTGTTTAGGTAGACAATGTCAACACACCCAAGAGACAAATAACAAAGAGTGAGGCTAAAAGGAAGAGGATAAATACTGTACTCTGCATGCTGAAGGGCTGTTTCACCATCAAAAGGGAACGTTTTCTGCTGATCGATCAGGAAGGCAAAACAAAAGCGTAGACCAGCTCCTTTACCCTGCCTCTCCCAGATGCCAAAGCGGGGCTCCCAGTGCCACACAGTGAGATGCAGAGAGGATGTACAGATTGGTTACAGAGTCCGCTGCCTCCCACACCCCACCCGCACCTACATCCTGGTGCTGCAGGGAGCAGACACCCCCAAGCTGTCATCAGATCTCTACCCTGCTTGAGTTTCCACCACCAACAGGAGCAGGCGGGGCCGCAGTCCGAGGCTGAAGTAGAGCGAGGCAGGGAGGACGGTGACAGGCGTGCTGCTCTGGGACTCACCTGTAACGCTGCACTCCGTACCTCCGAGCGCTTACTCACGCGTACACACACACAGACACACCACAACCCTACACACTTTCCCTCGGAGCACAGGGCTAACGGGACAAAGGCAAGCTGTACCAAGCTGCAGTGGAATCCGGGAGAAAAAAGAAAGAAAAGAAAATGCTAAGTTGTAAGGTACATGAGAAGTCTCACCTAAAACTTCAGCCTTTACACTCTCAATTCCTCCCCTACATCTCCTTGGTCTTTGCCCTCTGAAAACCAAGAGCACAGGAAAAGCCCGGCGATGTTCAAAACCCATCTCACAGGTTTCTTTTATAAAGCACAAAGTCAGGTGACAGGACCAAAAATAACAGAAGTCCAAGTAGAATAAAAGTGTAAGATGCATTAACAAAAAGAAGAGAACAAAAAAGAAAGCAGTTGGGGAATCCAGGCTAATTCAAGCAGTTAGAAAGGAGCCAAATTAAAATAACGTTGCATGTTTGAGGCTTGAACCTCATCGTTTCCTCCATGAAAGGGCCTGATCCCATCTGCCTGTCTCACGCGAACTATTTTAAATGCTGTGTTTTAGTAAATACTGGAGGAGTCAGGCGAGAGGCTAACTGCAGTTCTAATTGGCAGAATTGGACCTCGATACAGTTTTCAATGAAAATTGATCACATTTGAAACCAGAAGATAAAAACGAAACCTTGTCGGAGTTTGTTTACCTGCCTTTTGACCTCTAATGAATTGACATTGAAGAATAAAATAACATTTTCCAGAAAGCTACGCCCAGAAAAGCCTCTGTCCTGGGCAAGGCTCAATGATAACACAGAGTAGGGTATTCTAAAATCCCAAAGAAAATGGAGAAAAAAATTTAAAGGAAAAAAAATCTTTAAAATGTTAAGTTTAGAAAACAGCATAATGGAAATGAGAAATACTCTTATCTGTAACCCCCAGGAAAGCTTTTTGGTTTTTAGGTTTGTAAAACCTAAAACTCAAACTCAGGCAATTCTGACCGTAAGACTTTAGCTAATTTTTCTCCCACCTTAACATTCCGTACTGAAAGTCCTACTGGCAGAACAGCCACTGTGATTTTCCTTGATTTAAGGGAACATGTGACCCTTTTGGCTACAGTATGTTCATGGCGATTTCAGGCAGATCAGGGAAGTGGAGAAGCCAGGTGCCCCCAGAGGGGAGCAGGATGCCCTTCTCTCTCTTTCTGGAGTCTGCCTCAGTCCTACTGAGGCCAGAAAACTGGAGAGGCGTTGAGGAAAGACAGAAATCCTTGAGCTGCTGGAACAACCAGCCAGCAGGGCTCTGCCCACTCTGGGCAGCCTAGGGTGCAGCAGCCCCTCCCAGCTATGGCCAAGCCAGACCTCAGTGGGGCCAGGCCCACAGCAGGCAGCAGGGCTCTGTTCAAAGGGCACAGCCCTCTGCCTCCGGTACCCTTCTTCAAAGAGACTTCCTACCATAACACACTTGCACATATATATCACGCATGCACACACAAACCTTCAGCAGCAGAAACCCTTAGGATTGACCCGGCTTTTGACGGTCAGAAACATCCTGTACAACAGGGGCCCTAATGGAATCATGAAACAACTTGACCTCCCCTTATGCAAGACTTGAAAGTGAAGACCCCTTAAGGTCCCTTCTGGTTCTAATTCTGATCAGCACAGAGGCACCTGAGGGAAGCAGCAGAAGTGCACTAAGAAAGGGAAAGATACTGTGCAGCTCCGTGCTTCTCCATTTTGGGGTCTTTTTGTTAAGCACTTAGCTGGGGAGGGGGCGGTGCTCTGCTCCCAGAAACAAACTGGGCCCGCGTTCTCCAATGATCAGCCTCCCTGCAGATCCCTGAACAAGACCGCGGGGAGCTGCCAGCCCCACGGAGCGCAGGCACACACTCGCTCAGAGCCCAGGCAGCAGCAAGGGCTCCCTCCTACAGCTGGCTCCCCCAGGAGCGTGATGCGGTGGGAGAAAACCAGCCGCTGGCCCTGCCCCCAGCCTCGGGAACAGCAGGCACAGGTCGTCAGGAGCCCCCTTCGAGCCCTGCTTCCCTCGCCACCATTCCCAGAGCCACAGGACCGACCAGCAGGCCCCCAGGTCTTCCCATCTCAACCCCCAGTGCTGGAGAAAGTGCCTCGGCACAGACTGCTATTTAAGGCCCCACTGTCACAGGAAGTGAGAGGTCCCAGCCCCGAGCTCTAAAGAAAGAAAAGTCCCACCAACCAAGGCCTCCTGGTCCCCGTTCTGACTTCCCGTCTGAGGAAGATGTCTGGCCCCGGCACAGCTCTGCACTGTCAGGGAAAGGCCAGTGGCCTGGCTGGGGTTAGAGCCGGGCTGGTCCTGTGAGGGTTAATCTGCCGGGCCAGTCATCACACGGGTCACCGTGATGTGCAGACAAGTTGAGTGTCCCAGTCCCCATGGCTGGTCTGCTAATTACATTTGCAATTATAAACACCACAACGTCCGTTTGCAGGGACCGGGCCACACCAGCTGATGGGATGACCAACACCCCCTACACAGGCCACCCCAGCCTCACAGGGGACGTCAGGGCCAACTGAAGCCTATGGGAGCCTCCTCCACGAACGACCAGGTCTACGACCATTCCCCAAAGCCTGGAGTTCGCGTGGATCAAGAAAGGGAAATTCGGCCTGACAACAAAGCTCTATCAAGGTCACTACTGTGGACATACTGAAGGGATTTATCCTGCTTCAGGGGCAGCAGGCAGGGTGTTTGGGGGGTCTCAGGGCTCTCTCGTCAGGTCCTGGCCCATCTCCAGCTTCTGGGGAGCTTTGTGCAGGCCCTGCGCGCACGGCCCACTTGTGGCCACCACCCACCTCCAAAGACCACGGCGCACACAGAGGCTGAGATCCGGTCAAGAGCCCCCGACTCTGAAAGAGAAGTTCCCGGGTGGCTTCAAGCAGTGCTGGCTGCTTCGGGGTAGGGATCCTGTCCCATGGAAGAAAGCTTCGGGGGTCCCTGCACAGAGGGGTGTACAGAGCCCCGCTGGTGGCGAATGAGTGAGAGAAGATACCAGAATGTCAGGAGTGGGGTGGGCTTTTCTGTGGTGGCCTAAACCGGTGCTATTGCTCCCCCTTTACATCTACTGAGGGGAATTTAGTATCTGCTGTTCTTTCCCTTAAACTTGGGCCCAGGAGAATTTTAATCACTTTGAGGAGTCTCCTGAAGCACGTGGGAAGGTTAATTCAAAAGAGAGGTGCTAAGAGCCAGGTCAAAAGCCTGCCGCCTCTGCTCGGGGCTGCTTGTGGAATCCTCTGTCTCCCACGTGACTCATGCCCACCCGGCCCAGGCACAGGCTCTCCCAGGGTCTCCTGGACGCTCTCTGGCCTCTGGGGCCAGCTAGAGTGACACAGAGTTGCAATCAAGAGAAACAGGCATTGTGCAGAGGACTGAAGAGGTGAACTTTTTCAGTGAGTTTGGATGATCTTTTCAAACCATTTGGCAAAATGTCCTGTTACGGGAACCTGAAGCGGCCATGGAGAGGGAGTCACAAGAGGCCCCTGCGTTAGCGCCCCAGTACTCTGCAAAGGCAGGAGGAGCGGCGCGAGATCTCTATCACAGCCACCTCCCTTGCAATGCTTTCCCCGAAGGTCTCCATCATCTTCTCCCTCGGACTAAATGGAATATTCATTGATTACCCCAAATCAATGGAATGAAAAGGTTCCTGTGTGGAGGGTCAGGTGGCATTATCGTTTTCTTCTTTTCTCTGGTAAAGAAACATCTTTCCATACACTTCCTATTCTAATAACCGGTAAAATAGAGGAGTGTCTGTAAAATGAAAGGAGTTGGGTGAAACCATCAGCTCCAAGAGGAAATTTCCAGGGACGTCAGGATCTCACTGGGCCGGAAAGGACCTTAACCAGGTATGAGCCTGCGACGCGGACCAAATGTTTTCTCCACTTCGCACCCTCGGGCCCAGTGACTGCCACCTCCTGTCACCCAGCCGCCCACACCTGCTGAACGGCGGGCGGTCAACACAGAAAGGCTTATTTTCTGGACCACCTCCCTTAGAAAACCAAGACTAATGTCCTCACTGATTTATTTTTAAATGTACCATTAAAAATTAATTTCCCCCTGTTTTTCTCTGGGTCACCGATTCTGAATTACCACGTGGCGTTTTCCTCTGTGTGAACCCTCGTATCTTACGTGCAGTACAGTTTGTTCTTTGTTCCCTTAACAGAGGCAGAATGGTCATCGGACGGTGGCACCCTCCCCACACCCCTCTGGGGTTTTGCGCCTGGGTCTCCAGCAGGACCTATCAGGGACACATTGGTACACAGCGACGGGGAGGTGAGCCCGCACGCTCCCGCTCTCGCTGATTATGTATGTACATAAAATATTGATCAGGAAGGGTAATGGAGTCACCCACAGGATTGGCTACAGGAAAACGCAAAGGTAAGAAAGGGAGGAAGGTGCCTGTGCCGTCTCAGAGTGACACTTCTCATCTGGGGCCTTGAGAACGACACTGAGCAGGACAGAACACTGTGCCCTGCAGGCAAGAGAAGAACTTCAGGGTTTGTCCTCTCCGAACTCTGTGCCTGAGCCCCTGGATCTTCTTAAGGCTGCAACCGCCAGCTTATCTGCTCAGGTAAAAACTGCAGAGCCCAAGAACCCTTCACCCGTATGTAACCAGAGAAACGTCGCACTGTGATAAATGGACTCGTCCTACTGTCCCGACACCCCCAAAGCTTGGCCCCCTTCGGTACTTTGTTACTGATGGCTCCAATGCTGGCGCTGCTAAGCCTGTCAAGGGTGGAGGTCAGAAGGATGCCTCCCCCCCACACACACACCAGCCTCTGACCTCCCCCCGGCGACCCCTGAAGACGTGCAGGCCAGCTCACGGAGGCTGGAGGCTGCTGTCTACCAGCTCCCGGGCTTTGAGAAATGGCGTCCTACAGGGACGCCTCATTCCCCAGTGGAGAGAGCAGGTGTATTTTTGGCTTTTCCAGCACCCCATAGAGAAGCCGGGGGATTTTTTTTGGGGGGGGCCAAAGGAACCAGGAAAGGTGGGGGATCCAAACCACTGCCATCCTTAGTTTAGACATGATTTCCCCTGCAGCTGTGACCCCAGGACATCTGCTCCCACATCGCCTTTGCGGCCTCTTCAGTCACACTCCTCCAACTCAGGCTTCCTGTCACCCCGGAAGTACCCCGCAGCTCAACCTTCCATCTCTCCTGGCTTCTCTGGTCAACACGATCACAAGAACGTGCTGCCTCAACTACATGTTTTCACACAGATTAGCTATGACCTGAACCGAAGATAAACACATCGATACTTTGAGCTCAACTAAAGGAGTCACCTCTGAAGAGAGAGAGAGCCTAAATAATTTAAATATCTAATATTTGTTGGAGTTGGTAATTTCGGTTGAGGAGACGTCTCACAAACATCACTGTCCACAGCCTCCATCCCTCCTCCTCACCTCTGGGTTTCTGAGGTGTCTTCCACTCCCTGGGAGGGACCACTGTGAACCCTGAGCCCACCTCCCACCGTCCAGCAGGCTGGGACCAGTGGAACCTTTAAAGAGAATGAAATGCACTTTTCCAGCAGAGAGAGGTAGGAACCCATTAGATTTCAGGATTTCCTTCATCTCTCACCACAGAGCCTTCCGGCAGGACACACCGCCTAAATTCTGGGGGCATCCAAAGGACCCTCTCCGCCGGGGGTGGGGGGGATAACCCTAAAACTAGAACCAAAACGCTCAGCACGGGCAGTCTGGTCACCGACACAAGCAGTGGCCGTGGAGTCACCTGGTCTCCCGCGCGTGGCGGCCGCTGACCCAGGCGGTCCGTGCTGCGAGGCCGGGGGCTACTTTCCGGACCGCACACGGCCAGGAGTATTTACTTTACAGATGCCGACAAGGTGCTAGATTAGCGGGAATGTAGTTGTGCAAACAGGAAACGACGAGAAACCTAGAAAAACGCGCAGTTTGAGAGTTTGATTTCCTTCGGCGGCGGAAAAGGGAAGGAAGAGCGCAAAGTTAAGTTAGGAGAGCTGTCCGCGACGACGAAGAGCTTTAGTTTTTACGCCGCTCTCCAAGCGGGCACCCCGGACACTCCCACGCTTGTCCAGGGCGCTGTGGGCCACCGAGCACTCTGATCCCTCCGGAGACCCGCCCGGGTCCTCCGTCAGGCGGGGCAGCGACCGGAGCGCGCGCGGCGGGAAAGCACTGGCTGCCAGCGTGGGCCCCGGAGAGCCCGGGCAGGACCGCGGGGCAGCCACGCGCCTCGCAGGCGACCGGTTCTCACTTTCCCACTCCGCGCTCAGCGTGCGCCCTGGGGCCAGGGAACCGCCCGCCCGGAGCAAGCCGAGACGGCCGGCCCAGCCTCTCCCGCAACCGCAGGATACGCGCGAGACGCCGGGCCTCCCGGTACAAGTCGAGTCCGTCGGCTCCGCGGGCGCAGCCTCCCCTAAAACTGCGCACTAACTTGGGCTCCGCCGCAGCGCCGAGCCGGCTGCCCAGCTCCTGGCGGGCACCGGCTCCCGGCGCAGGGCGTGCAGAGGCCGTCCCCGCGGCCCCCGGGCTCCGGGACACCGGGGCCGCGTGCGCACCCTCGGGGCGCCCAGCTGGGACCTCTCGGAGCGCGCGGCGCGAGCCGCCTACGGCTCCCAGCCCGTCCGGCTTCGGCGCTTTCGATTTTCTCCCCTTCGCCAAGATTATTTTTGGTTTCCAGGATGTAAATACACTCAAAGCGCCCGCGGGAGGCTTCCGCGGACGGGACGGAAACTCCCCGGGGCCACCGTCCCGCACCTGTTCTGGGCTTCCGCCTCCCCTGCGCGGGAACCAAAACGTGCTGTCCCCGCGGAGCGCGATCAGGGTGGATGAGAAAACGCCACTCCGCCTGAAAGTGCGGGCGTGGAAGAGGGGGCGCGGGAAAAGTTAGAGGCGGGCGGGAGCTCGAGAGAAAACCAGGGACCTGTGAGGCTCTTCCCTCCTCCGTCGCCCGAGTGTCCCCGAAGTCCTCGCCACGTCGAGAACGTGTAGAAGAGAAACTGCGACACCCGGGACAGAGGCAGCCCGGCGGCAGAAGGACGGAAGGACAGACCGACAAGCGAGGCACCTACTGGTTGTGGTAGCCGAGGGCGTCCGGGATGCAGAGTTCGGACACGTCCATCAGTGCCGGTGGAGCATTCCCAGTTGGCGGAGAAAGCGGCGGGGCAGTCACGCGGAAGACGAGTGAAGGGCACGGGCGAGGTGCGAGTCCCGGCAGGGGCACCGCGAGCCGAGCGGGCGGCGAGGGGAGGGAGGCCGCGAGCCGCGCGCGCACCGCCCCGCGCTCCCACTCATCCGCGCGCGCGGAGCGGAGAGAGCGGGCAGAGGGGATGCGGAGCGCGGAGGAGGCTGGGGCGCCCGAGACTTGACGCCCACTAACCCTACTGTAGCTTTAAGGCTGGGAGACTGATGTATGGTTTGGCTCCGATTGGCTATCTCTCAGGGGCTGGACTTAAAGTGACAGATCCAGCAGGGTGGGGGAGGGCAGCCGGGGAGACTTCAATGGAACCAGACGCTCCGGCGGGCGCGCAAGGTCCCCACCGCCAGAGGGGTGGATCCAGTAAGAGGCTGGATTTTAGAGCCCTAAGGCTTGTGGTGTTGCGGATAAAGGGGCAGAAAAGGTTCAAATGCCTGGCGGGGGTGGGGCGAATTGTTACTTAGCTGCCCCTCAAACACACATCTTTTAACTGCAGGCCCACTCACCTCTGAGCTTTTGGAATGGGTTTGTTTTCCAATTAAAAGTGAGTCACATTGTCTCATTCCTGCACCCTTGAGTAGGGGCCAGAGCCTTTGACATTCACAGCCTTAGACCCTGTGTGTGGAGCCCGCAGGGTCAGGTCGGCAGTCAAAGAGCAGAAGAGAAACAGACTCCCTCCCCGGCTTCTCTCACCTGGGCCAGTCAGTCCCTTCGGAACACCAATACCGCCACAGGCCGTAAGGCTAGATGCTGGGACACATCCATACACCGGCGGCCCCCAACTCTGAGCAACAGCCTGGCTCGCAGATGCCTCACACAGCCCCTGTCTGCTTCGGGAAATGTGTTCCGGTTAAAGCCCCAGCGTTCCTGCCGCAGCCACACTGAGGCACACGCAGACATTTTCCAACACACACCTGAATCCCCGGCTACAAACACACCTGCATCACATCCCTGCGCCCTCCGTGAACCGGAGTATTATGGGCTGCCACTGTATCAAAACAAGCGATGTCAAACCCCAGTCCTTCTGTGGTGCTTCTCATCTTTTGAGATGTGCCCGCCACAGGGATAATAATCAATTTGATGATTCAAATGAGTGTGGGGAAGGGGGTAGGTATAGAATTATTTAAAAGGGGGAAAAAGCCCTCAGGAGAGACCACCACCTTATTCTGCTATATTCTACAGAAGACAATGAGCAGTAGGAGGGAAGACATAATTTTATCATCAAAATAATGTCTAAATGGAGTGTAACTGCAGGCAGTGTCATGCATTTCAGGAACAAAGCAGGGAGGGATGTGGTGAGGAACCCCAGGAGGGCCCAACCACTTGGGCAGGGGCTGGGGAAACAGGCAGCAGCCTCCGGATGATGCTCGATTGGATAAATGTCGCTGTGAGGGCAAGATTTTTCATATGTGTGGAAGTGGAAGAACTGGTCTCCCCAAGAGATGGATGAAAGTGTCAGCCGCCAGCAGACTCCCAGCACTTTCAGAAAAAAAAAAATCACTTAGGTACCTTGTTAGAGACAGAGGGGTGCAGAGACGGTCCCCTTGAGCCTAGTTTCTAGTCTGCCCCGTCTCTTGCAGGACCTCAGTAACCGGTTTCTCTGTCCATTCTGCCTCTCAGGGTCTATTCTCCAAGCGCACAGCAGCTAGGCCCTGCTGAGTAGCATGTACATTAAGCATCTGCTTGCTGAGAGTAAGAACGAGGCCCCAGGCTTGGCCTACAGGGGAGGCCTCATGCGACAGGTGCCTGTGGGTCCCTCTGCACCCCGCCACAACCATGCCATACTCCTGGAAGACCATCTTTGCACCTGCCACCCAAAGTCCCCACTCTCCAGATACCACCAGAACCTCTTGGCACTCACTGCGCTCCAAGGAGTTGACCCCACTTTGCCATCAGGGACATACTGGCATGCATGGCACTTCTGCCATCTATCCCTACCTCACTGGACAGTAAGGGAAGGGACTGTCTGTCCGGTCTCTCTGCAGAGATCCCAGGACCCAGCAGGGCCTGAGTTACTCACAGTTACCCTCTGCCTCCAAGGTCCTGGGGCAGGAGCTGAAAGCCTCACTCTGGCCACGAGGGGATTATTCTTTAGAGCAGCAGGGAGGTTCCTGAGGCTCCGCGAAGCCCTCCTCAGGCCTGTGCCTCCCCAGGTCCTCCCCACAGCTCTGCCCTGGCTTTCCCAGCAAAAGTGAGTCTTTGCATTGCTAAAAGGGAGAGGTGGGCCAGCAGGCCGGGATACCCTGGTGCCGTGATGCACCTGGGAGGCCCTGGGCATCGCCTAGGAGACGCCAGGCAAAGCTGGCCAGGTGGCACTCTGTACGGAAGAGGGACCTCCCGTTCCCATCCTCAACAGCTCAGGGAGGACAGGCTCCTCCCCATAAACCAGGCTGGTTCCACGCTTCTGGTTACAGAGGCCACAGTGCGGAAATGTACAGAGGACTCTGGGATCCGGTCCCGACTTCATGTGACCTTGTGAAGGTCATCCCTTCTCCCAAAAACAAAGGTTGTGCAGAGGGTGGAGTGGGGTGGGCAAAGCTCGTGGCTTCCTTCAAACTTGAAATCTATTCAACCGATCATGATTTCCTATTTTCAGTGTTCACCTCCAGCAAAAGTTGTGAGACACTCCTTCAGTACGCTGGGCCCCAGCATGGACACCTCAAGTGGCCAGGCCAGCCCAGAGGGAACAAGACAAGAAGCATTAGACACAGTACTCCCACAGGGTATAAGGTAACAGAAGCTCCCTTTGTTTTTATGACAAACTTACTTAAATAGATGTTATTATATTCACAAAACCTTAGTTTGGGAGGATTTAACTTAAGGAATTATACTCTCTGATTTACTTGGTTTGGCATGGTTTTTCAACTTTACTATGGTAAAGCTTTCCCTGAATGGAAAGCCATTCAGATTCAGAAGAATTCATACGTCAGGTTTTGAATTTTGCCCCTTTCTTGACCTCAGAGGCCTGCAGTCGGCTGCTCCCTTGAGGGGTTGGTCAGCAGCATCAAAATTGCCCAGCTGGGGCTGGAGGGTTAGCTCAGTGGTTCTGGCGCCTGCCTCACAAGCACAAGGACCTGAGTTCGATCCCCAGTAACCACATATAATGCTGGGCGTGGAGACACGCCCACTAACAATCAACACCGCATACCACAATGCCGGATGTGGTGGCTCACGCCTGTCATCCCAGCACGCGGGAGGCAGAGATGGGAGGATTGCTGAGTTCGCGGCAGCTTGCCTGGGCACCATAGTGAGCTCAGGGCCAGCCTGAACTACAAAGTGAGACCCTGTCTCAAAAGCGAAAAAAAAAAAAAAAATTGCCTAGCTGCAGGATCATGGGGCAAACTACGGTCCACAGCGTGCAGTGTGCTACACTGCTTGGTGGACTAGATATGTTCATCCGATGCATTTTCAACTTAGCGATAGTTCCAGTCGTGCTGGGTTGATGGGGTGTAACCCTATCATAAGTCAAAGGGCATCTGTATTTAGGACTGTCATTGGGTTTGACAAATCAAGAACTCTGTACATCTCCTGTATAGTGAAATGTCCTACCCAAGGTCACACAGGGAATAACCGGCAAAATATGCCATTGGTGGCCTCTGAATCTAGTTGTTCTCCTTCTTATCTTTGTTGGTGGGTCCTTCCCTTTCCCTTGCTCCTTTGCGGGTGCATGCTCTTTGCTAAGGCCTAGAAAGTCACCCAAGGACAATCCCAATAGCACCTCGCTCCATACATGCTTTGCTTGGCCGGCCGTGAGGCAGCTTTCTATGTACCCGGTGGTCTCCTGGAAGGGCAAGAGGAAGCACTGGCGACCAACTTCCTGACCTGCTGTCCTGCTCCACAGGAGCAGTTAGGGAGCAGAATCGCACACAGCAGAGCCCACCCTGTTCCCCAAGCCTGACTCTGCAGGGACACAAAGCTCAGCGTAGGCCCTGGATCTGTTCAAATGCAGGTCTATGTCGCCCCAGCCCCTCTTTGCACTCACAGCCTGGCTCAGGCCTCCGTGTGGCTGTCTTCCTTCCTGCCCTGCGTGTGGCCAGCCTCACAGTCTGCACACCTGACCCCAGCACAGCATCCCTTCCCAGAGGTATGGTGAAAATCCCTGCCCTTTGTGGACCCCAGTTTGGGTTGTATCTTCCGCTTTGAGTCAGCTTCCCTTGACACCAGGCATTTTTGCACAAATGAGGCAGAAGCAAGCAGTGTCTCTCGAATTCCCTCCTCAGAGAAGCTTTTTTGCCTTTTTCAAGCCAGGTAGCTCAGCTGGTGGTCCGAGCCACGTTAGTCCAGAACGGAGGACTCGCCAGCTTTTCCCCTGGCTCAGAAGACCTGCCAGGCATTTACGGAGAGGGTCTGCCCGCGGCTCCCAAAGTCCAGGGGACATGGGAATGTTGACTGATTGTACCAGCCCTGACCTCACCCCTTCCCTACATCCCCGAAGCCAAGACTCCAGGTGGGAAGGATGCCTTGGGAGACACCCGCTACGTGCTGACACTTCTTACCACCAAGTCAGGCAGGCCAGGATGCCTCGGTGCAGCTGTCTGATTCTCCTGCAAGGCTTGTTTCTGCTCCACCCCACAGTGAGGGCTGCAGAAGCTGAGTCCGGGCAGGGCATCCATGGACAATCCTCGCTGGATGACTAGGGTGGGCCCGGCCTGGATGGGGAGCCCAACCTGAGCATCTCGGGTCAGTGCTCCATGGGCTCCTGGCTGGAGGAAACGTCCCTGATCACACGCTCCGTGGACCCACTGTCTTTCTCACGTGCTTCGATTTGGGGTATGGGGTTATATCCCCCAGTGGGGGTCAGCACACCATCAGCCCATTGGCTGGCACTCATCCGAGGATCATAATTAACTGATAACGCTAATACAATGTGAGTTTGTGCTCCATAATAGTCTCCTGCTGACAGATAAATGCCGGGGAAACATGACGGCTTTTCCTGAAGCTGTAATGGGCCGTTATGGGGACAAGAAGGCTCACGTCCTGTTAGCACTGCCGCCATGACACCAAATAACCTCCAGGTATTTCAAAGCCCCATTATTTTCCCCACACCTCCAGCTCCCATTCTCATCTGCACACGTGAATGGTACATCCTGGCCCCCTGCGCACCACCGAGATGCCCTCTTCCTGCAGGCCTGTGTGCGCGGGAACCTGCAGTAGCTGCCAGGTTGGAGGACCAGGAAAACAACTTTTGTCTCGCCCTAGAAACTAAAGTCTTTTCACTCCTGATCTGCAGGAGAATAGGAAGATACTGTAGCTGTAGTAGCTTTGTCCCCTGCCACATTTCTAGGGGAAAAAAACAGAAATAAAAGGGGTACAAAGAGAAGGGGAAACGGGAGGAAGAAGAGGAGGAAGCACAGGAAAGACGACCATGCAGCTACAGTATTTGGTAGCTAAGAGGCATTGAACAGCTAGCTATTGACGGAATGAATGATCTGTCTAATTAAATATTTTCCATTACAGTAGATTTGTTTTTTTTTTCTTACAACAAAGAAACTTGACCTTATTTTTGTCTGTGTCGCGTATTAATTTATCATCTGACTTCTTGACTTTGGCACCATGTAAGCGTAAAGCATAGTTGGCTTGAAATAGTACAAGCAATTTGTTTTAGACACTTCTCATTGGTATTAGAAAAACTCTCTGTGGCTTACTGTAGTTTTGACTGCCACAATCATCATGGTCAACAGCAACCAAAGAACAAACAGTTTGCTTTGGAAACACAGGTCATGGATTATACCCCTATCTCTATTTCCATCCTCAAAGGCAGCTACCCCAGGGAACCTAGGAAATACATGAAACTTTGGGAAAGGTAATTCTAAGGCACCCAGACTCTTAAAAGTAGGAATAAAACTTGCTGGCTGAGCCTGTCTTCCTAGCATCAGTAATCTAAAATTCAAAACTCAGGACATTTAAATATGCTTTTATTTCCTAGCCGGCCCAATGGAAGCAAGCTTCTTACATATTTTTCAAAATAAAATACACCTTGGGGCCAAGGATTCAGCTCAGTGGTTCCAGCGTCTGCCTCACAAGCACAAGGTCCCAAATTCAGTCCCCAGTAACCACACACCACAGTGCCGGGCATGGTGGCTCATGCCTGTAATCCCAGTACTCGGGGAGGCAGAGGCAGGAGGATTGGCGAGATTTCGAGGCTACCCTGGGCTACATAGTGAGCTCAGGACCAGCCTGAACTACAGAGCGAGATACCCAGCTCAAAGCAAACAAACAAAAAAATAAAAGACAGCTTAATTTGGCTCTAACAAAATGTTTTGCAGAGAGGAAAAATAGCAGGTGTTTTCAGGCTTTGGGAAAAAATTAGATGGCAGTGTTTTGTAAAGAGTAAAGTACGGCAACTATGTAAGGCATGATTGAGATCATCACTTTTAGTTGTGCCCTTACATGAAAAACATGCTGGCCAACCGCTACCTTCGTAGATGTACGTTGTAATTAAACTCATCCGGTCGGTGGGCCCCCCACCGCTCCGAATGATGTCATTATGGATGGGTCAGTACCGATTGCAAGTGAAAGATCGGCCTTGTAGCAGGGCCATTCATTACTCTCCAGGAGTATCTTGGGAGGGAGAAGCCGCGGTAGAATTCCTGACTTCAGAGAATCTGCCTTTCCAAGAAGGGCACGACAAGGCGGGAAGGGAAACTGGAGGAGAGCAGCCGAGAGTTTAGAAAAATGGGTAAAAGCCAGTCACCAAGGCAAGATTTAATACGGATAAACACCGGTAATACACTTGTCAGCAATGACCCTCAGCCAAGCCACAGACCGCGGTCGCCGGTGGGAGAGCAGCGATGCAGAGAGACACCTGAGGTCAGAGCAGACAGCACATTAAACGTGGCATCCAGCTCCATGGCGTAATAAACACGGCTTTGGGCTAATTCTACCAGCCAGCCGAGCAGGGAGCAGCAATAATTCCTCTTTACTCTCGCTGAAGGCACAGATGGAGCTGAACACCCACCCGCGGGACTTGCTTGGAAAGCAGGCTGGAAGGGTGATGGGGAGGGGCCGGCAGGCAGGAGGAGAGGGGGTCCGAGGCCTCCGGCGGGTGAGGGAGTCACGCAAGGTGAGAGGCGAGGGCAGGTCAGAAGGGGGTGCCCGCTGCCGGGGGGGAGGACAACCATCAGGCCCAGGCGTTTCCCACACAACCATAGGGGTTTTCTCAGGTCCTCGGACTCCCCTTATTTTCTCTTTGTCCATACCCCAACAGGAGAGGTCACCTCCGCTTTCCCTGAGGGAGATCTGGCTTCCAGAAGTTGAGGGGGTGACGAACCCCCGACTTCCTCCCTTTCTCTCCCCTCTGCGTGCTGCTTCCTGGTGGGCTTTCTTTTAAAACCATCCCAAGCAGGCCAAGCAGCCGGAAGGCTAGGTCCTGTGAGGCTGGGGGCGGAGGGGTGACCCCAGAGTAGGCCCCGTGTGGCGCGCTGCTAGGAACTTCTCTCGCTTTCCCTTCGGGCTCGCTCAGTTCCTCGGCCCGCACCATCCCAAGGATGCGGTGAGCCTTAGGGCTCAGCTTTCAGGGAAGCAGGGCAAACACCAAGTCAGGGCCCGGCCTGGGGCCCCTGATCTCCTCTCCCCTGCGACTGCTTTCCCCTCTACGCAGCCTCTTGGTCGGGAAGGGCGCTGTTAGGAGTACTGCCTGTAGTCCCCCTGGGAGTTACAGATCACTGTTTTGTAAAGGCCCACGTGGGCCCTGCCCTGTTCCATCCGCCCAGCCCCCTCTCAGAACTCTGGCTCCGCTTGGGTCGCTGAGATACCAAGTGAGTGGGGCCATCAAAAGCCAACCAGTGCTTGTCTGGCCCAACAGCCCTGCCTGGGCTCTTCTCCCACTCTGTCTGGGAGATCAGGGACCTACTGTGCTCTCCCTTTTGTCTGGTTTTCTCTGTCCTGAGATAAACTACCTGAGGGACCAGCTTCTTCCCATGTGTGCACACAGCCGGCTGTGCCTCCAAGTTGCTTTTGACTTCGAGCAGCGAGAGCGTCCCGTGACAGTGGCTTAGAGTAAGGGGTCCTCATCTCACACACCAAACACCCCAGGGACAGGGTGGTCCTCTCTGTCCCCCCGTCCTTAGCAGAGGGCCTTCTGCCTCCAGCTTGGACGGATGGTTCCCGCAGGCCGAGAATAATTTGTAAACTGGACTCTGGATGAAGGAACAGGTCTGTTTATGCTGAGGAAAGTGTCACTCCTTGTTTCTCTAGGTTATTTGCATTTCCTTCCTTCCTTCCTTCCTTCCTTCCTTCCTTCCTTCCTTCCTATCCTTCTGTACTGGGAATTGAACCCAGAGTATCATGTAATGCATTCTCCCACTGAACTACTATCTTTTTTCTTTTAATTTCATTTTGAGACACAGTCTTACTAAATTGCCCAGGGTGGCCTTGACTCTGCAATCCTCCTGCCTCAGCCTCCCACGTAACTGGGACTGTAGGTGTACACCATCCTACTCAGCTTGATCTGCATTTAGTACAAAGGAAAATGTTTTCCAGGAGCTCTCCATCCCCAGTCCAACAGATTTATCGTCGCTTTTACTGGCCCAAATCCAGTCACGTGCTTACTCAAAACCAATCACTCACTGTCAAAGGAGAAGTGACCTGCCCTATTTGACTAAAACCATGTTGACTCCCTGAAGGGAGAAGAGAGGCTAGATTTTCCTGAGCAAATGGATGTTTCATTTTTCCAGAGAAAGAACTCAGGCTTTTGCATTGAGCTTCATCCCCAGCCACCTTTTAAATTTTTATTTGGACACGGGAATCCCTAAATCACTAATTTATCTGGTTTATGCTCAAACTTGTGATCCTTCTGCCTCAGCCTTCCTTAGCGCTGGGCTTACCGGTGTGTGCCATCATGCCCAGGTACATCAGTGTTTAATAACAAAGAAATCCACTTAGATCAGCCCCCAACAGTGGCTGCCACAGTGGCTGCCGGTGACAGAGGTGGGCAGGGGGGAGAGTAGACCACCATGTTGGCAGCAGCAAGCATGGAAATAACAGTGAAACTGACCAAAACTTGGGCTGCACGTTACCACCCTCTTGCTCTAACAAGGCAAAGCAGTGCCAATAATGAAATACCCCTTCCCCCCAAATCTCTTGTTCTAAATTCTAAACAGTAATTGCCTTACTGTTAAGTTTTGGTAATATGTGGAAGCTTCAGATGAGCAAGTTTTTATTTTTTATTTATTTATTTTTTTTTCTGAGACAGGGTCTCGCTTTGTAGTTCAGGCTGGCCCTGAGCTCACTATGTAGCCCAGGCAAGCCTCGAACTCAGCAATTCTCCTGCCTCTGCCTCCCGAGTGCTGGGATTACAGGCGTGAGCCACCACGCCCGGCAGGTTTTTATTAACTATTCTTTAATGTAAACTGTGTCCCACATGGCAGTTAGGGGGGGTCTCATAAACACACAAACTACATGGATTTTTTTTTTTTCAGTACTGGGAATCAAACTCAGTTACATAGATGTTTTAAAAGCAAGCTGAGTGGTTCAGAATTAGTCAAGCTGGCTTGAGTGCACTTTAGATCTCAGGACTTGGGTTCAAACAGCAGAATCAAACAACGAAAACAGTGATTTTAAGGATAAAATACAAGAGTCACTTCAGTCGGGCTAGTCTGTGTGATCCTCTGGAATTTTTTCTTCTACATTTTATAAAGTGTTTCCTTTTTATTTAGATATAAAATGGATTTACAGTATGCAGGTTAATTTAAAATGATATGACATCTTCCCAAACCGATTATCTTGGAATGTATTTTCAAGCACTGTAAACAAACCAAATATCCCACAGGTAGACTCACAGTCTCTGTCATCTCATGTCAAATTGAAAGTTACAAAAAAGGGCTGGAGATTTAGTTCAGTGGTTCTGACACCTGCCACACAAGCGCAGGGTCCTGAGGTCGATCCTGGTAACCACATACAACAATAATGGGTGTGGTGACTCATGCCCACCGGCAATCAATACCACATACCACATTGCCAGGCGTGGTGGCTCAGCACTCCAGCACTCGGGAGGTGGAGGCAGGAGGATTGCTAAATTCCAGGCTTGCCTGGGCTACATAATGAGCTCAGGGCCAGCCTGAACTACAAAGCCAGACCCTGTCTCAAAAAAAAAAAAAGAAAGAAAGAAAGTTACAAAAACATTCAGAGTTATGCATGGAAATGTTTGCTTTATTTTTTTCATGCAGCTGGAAATTGAACTCAAGGACTTGGCATGTGATAGGCAAGTGATTTACCACAGTCCTATGGTCCCCTCTTGGAATTATTATTTCCCTTTAAAATGGACAACAGTAAAAAAAAGATCAGGAATTTTATTTGTTAAGTTCAAATATGAGTTCATGCATAACAGATTTTACTGAATTGAAATAATACCTTTAATGTTGAAATTTATTCTTCATTTTGAATTGTTTATAGTTTAGTTTTAATCACAAATCAGGAAAACAATGATATTATTAACCATTATGTATTTTTTCTTTTTTTTTTTGAGTCAGGGTCTCACTTTGTAGTTCAGGCTGGCCCTGACCTCGCTGTGTAGCCCAGGCAAGCCTCACACTCAGCAATCCTCCTGCCTCAGCCTTCCAAGTGCTAAGATTACACCTGGCATTGTGGTATGTGGTACTGATTGCTTGTGGGCATGAATCACTACTCCTGGCATTGTTGTATGTTGTTACCAGGGACTGAACCAACGACCTTGCACTTGCTAGACAGGCACCAGAACCACTGAGCTAAATCTCCACCCTCATTATGTAATTATTACTAAGAATGCTTTTGATATATAGGGAAGTAGATTGTTAACAGTGATCCCATCCAGGCCAGGGATGCACTTCAGTGGCACTACACATGCCTTGCAAGAACAAGGTCCTGAGTTTGATCCCCAGAACTGAAAAAAAAAAAAAAATCTCAGCAGGTAGGGGTCCAAATCTCTAAACCCAGCACTTGGGAGACTGAGGCAGAAGGATCACACAGTTGTGTCCTGCCTAAGCAATTTAGCAAAACCATGTGGCAAAATAATAAATACAAAGGGTTGGGATGAAGTTTAATGCAAAGGCCCTGGGATCAACCCCAGTTGGGGGAACATAGTGTCAAATCATTAAACTCTAGCCCAGCTACACTCACATCCTTCCCTTTGCCCAGATATTCTTTGTCTGTTCCTGCCCACCCCTCCCACCACCAGCTGGGTAAGTGGTCCTGAGAAATATAAGAAAGGCAACTGTCCACATTTCCCCAGGGCATTCTAAGGAGATTTCATCTCCACATTGTCCAATCTTTGACTCTGTAGAAGGGTTCAGAAGTCTCAGCATCTTCATCATCTGCCCATCTAGTCCATCTTTCTCCAGTAGAGTAATTCTTCTTATCGTGTACCACCAGGAAAGGCAAAAACTTCATTTCTTATTTGACCATCTGTTTTAGTCATTTTCCTATGCCTTTTTCATGGGGCACGAAGAGTCCAACTGTTGCTTGAGTCTTCAGGCTCAGTGACTGGGTGCCACAGAAGCCAGAATTTCTAAGCATCCACTCAGTGCTCTGCCAGCACCCTAATCCCAGGCAGCTTCACATCAGAGTGGGTAAAATCACCTCCCACTTTATTAATAAGAAGAAAATGAAGTTCTGAGGTTCAAATCCAGAGGATAATCTGGGGTTAGAGCCCAAGTTAAGCCAATCCTCAAGCTATGCTCTCTGTCCCTTCCACCGTGGCGTCAACAGTCCATGCCAGTTGTTATGTTTTGTGTCTGGATGTGCCCCCAAAGACTCATATGGTCATAGGTGGGCCAGACTCAGAGGCGGCTGGATCTAGGGTACGTGATGCTGGAATTGATTCATGGTATAGGATGAAGGCCACTAAGATTAAGTGTGTGTGCCGGGCGTGGTGGCTCACACCTGTAATCCCAGCACTCGGGAGGCAGAGACAGGAGGATTGCTGAGTTCGAGGCTTGCCTGGGCTACATAGTGAGCTCAGAGCCAGCCTGAACTACAAAGTGAGACCCTGTCTCAAAAAAAAAAGAAGATTAAGTGTGTGAGTGCTGCCCGCCCTGAGCAGTATGGATAAGATAAAAGGGACAGAAAGATGCTGTTAGGATCTCATGTTGCTTCTGCTACCTTCTACCTATAAGGAACTGTTTCTCCTCTGTGAGGCCCCGCTGTCCTGTGCCTCTCTGCCTTGGTACCAGCCAACTATGGACTGAAACATCTATGAACTATCAGCCAAGAAACCTTTTTCTCTTTGATTCTGGCTATCAGGTCTCTTGTCTCAGCAGTGAGAGAGAAGTAACTAAGACATCAGTGTGGCATCTTGTGGCCAAGGCCGAAACCTTGTGGACTACCCTGAAAACCTGACCACAGTGGATAACTGGGATGGCGTGTGAGTCTTGTGTGGGCCAACCATCCCCATGGTCCCTGTATTTAGCAAGACATGTCCATTCCCCAGAGGAAAGTTCTTTCCATGAGAATGAGGTGTGCTCTCAGCACAGAAGGGAAAGAATGTGAGAAGGAATGTGACGTGGGGGGAGAAAGCAAATGATTTTATGGAATGATGCCAAAGTATGTATTTTAACTATGACTTGGAGAAAGTGAAGGGCACTAGCCCGAAGAAAGAGGAGGTGACGAAAAGGAAGACAATCTACTGCCAGGAAGAATTTCCCCATTAGGGCCAATTTGCTTGGTTGGAGCAGGTTCAAATGGGCAGCAATTGTGCAGCCAGCTGGATGCCCTCAAAGGGTTTCTGCAAATACACCCAAGAAATCGAGAGGTCCCATCTGAAGGTAGCAGAAATTCCCCAGCAAAATAAGGAGGACTCGTTACCTCATATACTTCTTCGGCCATACTTGAAAGTCCACAAAGAGAGCAAACAGGTGGTTTTATTTTCCTGTCTCTTCCAACATCAACCAAAGCACATTTCCTTTTATTCCTTGGATCCTGGCTAAACTCACCATTCAAGCAAAGGAGATTCACTTCTTGCTCCTAGTATCAAACGATGGGCTAGCGGATGAATCTTTACAGAGATTAGTTCCTTAACAGGGCTCAGTCTCTTCCTTCCTTGGGAGAGACTCCCTCACAAATAGACATGTCTTTGCCTATGGGATTGCTAAAGCATCCCCTGAAAGCACTGGTTTGCAAACTTTAGAAAAGAGCCCAAAATAGTCATTCTTCAGATGGAAGTGTGCAGAGAAACCCGATAGATACAGAGCACAAAAGGAGTGGCTCTGGTTGAAGCAAGAGGGAAGAAAGACCCATTCTGTTCTCATTTGATCCTTCTCCCTCCCAAGGAGCCAGGAGCTAACTCGATGGGAGTCCCTAGCCTAAGCTGGTGCATGCTTTGAAAAGCTAAGCAGTGCTTTTAAAGTCAGCATGCTGTCCAAATGAGACAGAAAGAGGAAGAAAGGAAACAAGGAAGGAAGGGTTACTATTTTTTAATTGATTTTATTGGTACATTTTATACATACATTATGATCACATTCAATATTGAGAATTTGGGGCCAGAGATTTAGCTCAGTGGTTCTGGAGCCTGCCTCGCAAGCGCAAGGTCCTGAGTTCGATCCCCAATAACCACATAGAATGCTGGGTGGGCATGGTGACTCACTCCCACCAGCAATCAATACCACATACCACAGTGCCGGGCGTGGTGGCTCACGCCTGTCATCCCAGCACTCAGGAGGCAGAGACAGGAGGATTGCTGAGTTCGAGGCTTGCCTGGGCTACATAGTGAGCTCAGAGCCAGCCTGAACTACAAAGCAAGACCCTGTCTCAAAAGAAAAAAAAAAAATTGAGAATTTGTACCTGTACATGTTACATCTTGACTCTCATTTTTCCCTTTCCCTTGCCCTCCTTACAACCCCTGTTCCCTATATACATAAGCTTTGCTTCCTTTTTTATTTTCAAATTTTTTCTTTCCCTTCTTTACTTTTCTCTTGCCACTCTTTCCCTTTCCTTTTGTACACTTTCTTCCTATTTCACAGTACTTATCATACATTTTGGTATTCATTTACACCTTCAGTTTTTCATACTACAGAAAAGATATGATATTTACACACCTGTCTCCTATTTATTTCACTTATGAACAGGTCCTCAAAGTACATCCATTTGAGTATAAATGACTCAAATGTATCATTCTTTGTGGCAGAGGAATACTCCATTTTATAAAAAACATCTTCTTTATGCAGTCTCCTGTTGAGAATTTGAGCTATTTCCAAGATTAGCTATCACAAATTGAGCTGCTATAAACATGGGTGCACATATGTCACTGTGGTATGATTCTTTTAATTCTTTCATATATATACCTGGCAGGGGAATCACTGGTCAAATGGAACCTCAAGTCCTCGAGTTTTTTTGTTTTTTTGTTTTTTTGAGACAGGGTCTCGCTTTGTAGTTCAGGCTGGCCCTGAGCTCACTGTGTAGCCCAGGCAAGTCTCAAACTCAGCAATCCTCCTGTCTTTTGCCTCCGGAGTGCTGGGTTGACAGGCGCAAGCCACCAAGCCCCGCACTGTGGTATGTGGTGCTGATTGCTCGTTGATTGTTGGTGGGTGTGAGTCACCACGCCCAGCATTTTATGTGGTTACGGGGATCAAACTCAGGACCTTGTGCTTGCGAGGCAGGCGCCAGAACCACTGAGCTAAATCTCTGGCCCTCAAGTCCTCGTTTTTAAAGGAATTTCCACACTGATCTCCACAACGGTTGCACCAGTCTACATTCCTACAAACAGCAGAGAAGGGTTCTTTTCTTCTCACATCCCTGCTAGTATTTGTTGTTGGTTGATTGTGTCGTGAGATGCAATGTCAGTGTTGTTTTTACCTGCATCTCTCGAATGACCAGCAATGTTGAACATTTCTTCATGTTTCTTAGCTGCCTTTACAGGAAGGATTACTGTTATAAATCAGAATGATCTCCCCTACGAAGACTCTGAGGACATGTCAGCAGAGGTCACAGTTAAAAGTTAGGAGCTTTGGCAGAGCAAAAAGACAACCAACAATATGGGAAAACAAATTTACCATTTTTGTCTGTTTTTCAGACAAAAGGCTATTATATATAAAGACCTTTAAACAAATTAGGCCCCCACCAAATTTAAGGACCCAATCCAAAAATGGGCATCTGAAATGAAGAGACACTTTTCAGAAGTAAAAGCAGCCAAGAAATAAATGCTGGCGAGGCTACAGGGAGGAAGGAACTCTTCTCCACTGTTGGTGGAAATGTAGATTGGTGCAACCACTCTGAGAGCAGTGTGGAGATTCCTCAAAAAACTAGGAATAGTGGCCAGAGGGTTAGCTCAGTGGTTCTAGCGCCTGCCTTGCAAGCGCAAGGTCCTGAGTTCAATCCCCGGTAACCACATACAATGCTGGGCATGGTGGCTCATGCTTGTAATCCCAGCACTCGGGAGGCAGAGACAGGCAGATTGCTGAGTTCGAGGCTTGCCTGGGCTACATAGTAAGCTCAGGGCCAGCCTGAACTACAAAGCGAGACCTTGTCTCAAAAAAAAAAAAAAAACAACTAGGAATAGTGGTCCCATTTAACCCTATTATTCCCTTGCTAGGAATCCACATGAAAGAATTAAAAGATTCATATCACAGTGACATATGTGCACCCATCTTCATAGCAGCTCAATTTGTGCTAGCTAAATCTTCGGAATAACCCAAATGCCCATCGACTGGAGACAAGATCCAGAGGATGTGGGTTTTTAAAAAATAAAATCTAGGGCCGGAGGGTTAGCTCAGTGGTTCCAGTGCCTGCCTTGCAAGCACAAGGTCCTGAGTTCAATCCCCGGTAACCACATACAATGCTGGGCATGGAGACTCACACCCACCAGCAATCAATACCACATACCACAGTGCCGGGCATGGTGGCTCACGCCTGTCATCCCAGCACTCGGGAGGCAGAGACAGGAGGATTGCTGAGTTCGAGGCTTGCCTGGGCTACATAGTGAGCTCAGAGCCAGCCTGAACTACAAAGCGAGACCCTGTCTCAAAATAATAATAATAATTAAAAAAAGTAAAATGGAGTATTCCTCAACCATAAAGAATTGTAAGTTTGAGTTATTTATACTAAAATGGACATACCTTGAGGACATACTTGTAATTGTAATAAATAGGTCACAGATGTGTAAATACCTTATCTTTTCTCTGGTATGAGAATCTGAAGATGTAAATGAGTTCTAGAATGTATGATAGTTGTTGTAAAATAGAAAATATTCAAAGGGAAATGGGTAAGGGTAAGTATCAAGGGAAAAGAAAATGTATGATGTTTAAAAAGGAAACAAAGGATATATATATGGGAGATGTAGGGTAGGTAGGGAAAGGGAAAAATGAGAATTAAGTCGTGTCATACACTGGTACAAATTCTCAATATTGAGTGTGATCATAATGCGCATATAAAATGTACTAATAAATAATTCAGTTTTTTAAAAGTTAGGGCTGGGGATTTAGCTCAGTTGCTCCCGTGTCTGCTTTGCAAGCACAAGGTCCCGAGTTTGAACCCTGGTACCACATACCACAGTGGCAGGCACGATAGCTCATGCCTGTAATCCCAGCATTTAGTAGGAAGAGGCAGGAAGACGAGTGTGAGTTCAAGGCCAGCCTGGGCTACATAACGAGTTTAGGGCCAGTCTGAACTATAAAGGGAGACCCTGCCTCAAAAAAAAAAAAAAAAGTTAGGCACTTCCCCAAAGCCTTTACTTCTTAGATCAATGTCCTTAGCCATGCATTAAGTATGGGGCCATCTGAGCAGGGTGGGACATGCTTGTAATCCCAGCACTCTGGTGGCTGAGGGAGGAGGATTACCATGAATCTGAGGCCAGTATGGGCTACATAGTTCAAAGCCAGCCTGAACTACATAGTTACCCCATGTCAAGATATAACAAAACAGAAGTATGAGGGCAATACCCTTTCAGTGGCTGGCCTTGTGGCACACTGGCATTAGTACCAAACTTGTTGGCCTGGGCAGTATGGCTTGCTGGTTCTCAACCAGCATCATAATGTCCACATGGATTTCAAATCAGGCGCAGTGTTGGGAAGGAAGAACATTCACTATGAAGTAATGTAGAGTTGAGTTCAAATCCTTGCTCTGCCCTGCATTAGCAATATTACCCCGAGACAATATATGCCTCTTATTCCAGGGTAGTTTATAAAAACTTTTGGATGGTAAAGGAACATAGTAAGTGGTCCACAGACATTGTTTCCCCCTTTATTCTCAATGGAAATTCTGACCTCAACACTGGGGAGAAGGAGTTGACTTCTGTACTATGTCATATCCGGTGTCTGCACTGCGCTTGAGTTGGGTAAACTCGCCACACCTCTGACAGAGTGCAGCTGAGGCATTAGTTAGGGACTGAACCTCTTCACGGCGACAGCGTATATACAAGTGCTGCTCACAGCGGCTCGCCAGACCTCGGAGGACTGAGTACAGCTTCCCAGATGTGAGAGGAGCACAGGCAGCCCCGTCCACTGCCCACTGGCCCAAGGGCTCCCGGAGATGTAGCCGATTCCTGGTCCATCGTGGTGAGCCAGTGTCCCATGAACTGTCAGGGGCGAGGCTGGAGCTCAGGGTTGTCAGGAGAGGCCATGCACGCGTTTCCAGACTTCCTTATGATTTGGATGTGGAGTTTTATATTAACCCAACACTATAGAAACTTGAGTCTTGAGATTTTCCATATCCTTGCAAATCTTCCCGCCTTCTTCCCAGACAGTTCCTAAATACTTTCTATGTTCTATGTATATATGTTACTCTGCCTTGGAAGAAGAGTTACCATTCTGGAGAAATTTAAGCACGGACCATTTCTGCTGCAAAGTAACTTTGGGAGGCAGTGGAACACCAGGGCAAATTTCCCCTGCCACCGCTGAGCTCCGTCCTGTCACTGCTGCGGTGGGGGAGAGCTCACTGCCTTGAGGTCCCTGTCACACCCCACCTCCCGTCTCTGGAACCTGCATCAGACAACAGCCAGGCAGATGCGTGAGCCACTCACACCAACTGTGTGGACTCCAGACGACACTGGAATGTGTAGTGTCTCTTCAGGGGTGAGCAAGGGCCTGCTTGTCAGATGTGTTTGTTGGTGACTCCACCGCCAGTGGGGGGAAGGCTCCCTGCAGGTGGAGTCCACAGTGAGCACCTCCAAGCAGGGCGGAAGCCGGGCATGAAGGTCTGTGTGGATGTCCTGACCTTTCCAAGCTCTCCCCGACTATCCTATCTTGTCCTTTGCTAGCTCATGTTCAAAAGCAGAGTGGAGCCTTTCCTCTGTCTAGTGAAGAGGGAATAAATGAGGTCTCCACCCTCCTGTGTGAGCCTCCTGCGTCCTCCTCGCTGTGGTTGCAAAAGGTATTGATTGGAGCAAGCCAGAAAGGCAGAAGGTACTTAGGGTCTGAGGTCAGGCAGGCAGAGCAACCGCACATCATCCTCATCTGAGTCCCCACAGCCCATGGGGAAACAAGGAAGAGACAATGAGCCAACTGGAGAGAACAGCCCTCCTCTGCCCTGACCCGGGGTCCAGGACCTTCTCACACCCTTCTGGTGCTCTTCCTGGGAGTGGGGCCTCTGTGCATTGAGTTCACACAGGTGCCGCCCCCTCTCCTGTGTGCTTCCTGCTTCCTAAGCAAAGGCAGTTTGTTCCTGGCTCTCTCTCTGCAGGGGAGGTCCTCCAAAGTTCAGGGGTTGCAAACTGAATCCTCATTGCAACAATGTTGAGAGGCAGGATGTTTAAGGAGGTGATCTCTCGCTCCTCTTCCTCTTGCTTACAGGATGCAGCCAATGACCTTTGCCTGTGCACCCCTCAGCCTTGACCTTCCCAGCCTTGTTAGAAACAAATCTCCATTCTCAGTCTCCCGTCCGCAGATAGCTGTAAAACAGAGACATTGTCTCCTCTGAGCAGATTTGAGTCTGCTCTGGATACTTCTCCAGATCCGGGTCCTGCCTGACCCAGACAAGATGGCCACCCAGGTGGGGCAGAGCCAGTCCGGTGCAGCAGGGGTGCAGGCTTGCCAACAGGAAGCTCTCCGTCTGCTACACACACCCAGGGAAGAGAGGAAGTGAAGCCTTCTCCGCACCCATCCATGCTAGGAGGCCTCCGAGTCCTCCAGTAGAATTTTCAGGCAACTGAAGACTAGACCCTAGCAATAGGGCTCTAGCCTTATTGCTCTTCTTTACTTCTATTAGGCATGTCTACTAAAGTCAGAAAATAAGCAGAGGTAGAGTCTTAAGGGCTCCTGGGTTCAGCCACATCTGAAGACAGAATCTACCCTAGATTCCGCAGATAAACGAGCTTCTGGAGCTTCTGTTCTGTGAGTTGTATTTCTGGGACTCCTCCAAGTCTGGTCGCTTTACACTGGTTCCTAAGTCTCTTCCTGCACATTGTCTCTTCTTCCTCCTAATCATGTTTATCCTTCCAAAGATGCCCCTAATACCAACACATCTTTATCCTTTCGCCATCCTTGAATGGGTTTGCTTCTCCGGCAATGCTGACACAGGCGAAAGTGGTTAGACCCAGGACCGTTGAAAATTTCAGGTTTTTTTCCCTCTGGATTTGGGAATATTTGCATATACATGAGAGAACTTGGAGTGAACTCCAGTCCAAACACAAAGTTCATGTATGCGTCATAGATGCCTTAGCCTGAAAGTGCACATAGCCTGAAAGTAATTTTATATACTATTTGTACTGTGCCTGCATTTGATGCTGACTTATCACATCTTCAGGTGTGGAATTACCCAGTTCTGAGGTCATGTTAGTGCTCAGAAAGTTTTGGGTTTTAGATTTTTGGATTAGACACTCTCACCATATACCAGCTTATGTTAGAACTTTTGGAAGACTGCAAAAAGGGCAGTTAAGGGCTGGAGGTTTAGCTCAGTGGTTC
>PVIC010019488.1:0-30534 GCA_004025085.1 Thryonomys swinderianus
CCGGAACCACTGAGCTAACCCTCCGGCCCGCTCCGGCCTTATTTTTAATAGAAGAAAAATGGGAGGAAACTGCCAAGTCCATCAGCAGGAGAACAGAAAGTAAATTGCAGTGTGTTCATTTGCTGAAATATTACATGGCAGATAAAAGTGGACTAGACTGACTTTTGCCTCCCCTGTTCTCCGCCCACCCCTGCTTTGTCTGTGCTCAAGATACTTGGCAAATTGCAGCGTCTAGAAACGTTTTTAGTTGTTATTCTTGGGAGAGGCAGTAAGCCACTGGCGTCTTGTGGGTTCTGACAGGAATGCAGTGCCCTGGCAGCCTCTTACAATGAGGCATGATGTCCATGGTGCCAGGTGACTTGGCATCAGCAGATTTTACCAGCCATCAAGTAAGAAAAGGAGGTACTGAGGAATGCAGTCTGATGCCATTCACTCACACATGCATGTACAGTACAAGTGCACAAAACCCTTCCTTACGCTGTAAACTTGGCAAACTGTTCAATCATTCAGGGCCTCTGTTATAACTTCTGTAAAATGGGCTCATTCCTGATAGCCCCTCCATGAGGTTCTGGTGAGGATTCCAAGAGCTAACCAAAGTACCGGAGCAGCATGTGACTATAGTGAGAACTGTAAAAGTTTCTAGGCGTGACGGTGCACACACGTCATCCCAGGACTCTGGGAGGCTGAGGCAGGAGGACCCAAGTTCGAGCCCAGCCTGGGCAGCTTTGCAACTTAGCAACCCCTGTGTTTGTTCCTCCTTCTCTTCTGCGAGGCCGGAATCACCTCCTTGATGCTGGAGAGTCCGGCCGGTGGGGGCACCCAGCCCACTCCGTGGAGAGCTCTGGAGCCGTCCTGGCAACCGGGGCATGTTTTCCGCAGGTGGGCAGCATTACCTGGTGGCCCGGGGCCCAGGCTGCACACACCCTCGGAGGCCGCCGGTGCTCCCTCGGGGCAGGGCCTCTGGCCGGCACAGCGCCATCTGACCATGGACCCTCGGCCCGCATGGCAGCAGTTTGTCAGGCTGGACCAAAGCTTTGCTTGGTGGGTAGCTGGGGTAGAAGAGCATGAGGGCACCAGCCTGGCTGTGCCTGAGTTGTGGCACTTCAGGTTGGCAGCCATGGCACGGCCAGGCGAGCCAGGCCCCTCGGGGAGGCGGGAATGCCTTCGGGGCTGCCTCCGCCCAGAGTGAGTCTCAGCCCGCGTCACCCCATCTGTGTGCCCCAACTGCCTGCGGTGCCACCTTTCCAGGCCGGGTCCCCAGGGGCCGCCGGGTGAGGGGGCCGGGCAGGGCCACCATGGTTGGGACCAGCCGGCCTCTGCAGCCCTGGCTCACCCGGTCACTGCGCCCGCAGCAGCCCGACAGACACACGCTGGCCTCGGGCTGCCGGAAGGCAGGGCGGTTCCCTCCTTTTGCTAAACATGGGTGGGGGAGTCGGCATCCCAGCCCAGCGGTCCTGGGAGATTTAAGTCTACGTCAAGCTCTCGGGACAGTTTTTGACGAGTCATTAGAGCCCTGTCAGTGTTTGTTAATACACACAGCAGGAACTGAGGCGTCCAGACGGGCAGTGACTGGGCCTGAGGCCGCGTGGCTCATGGGCAGCAGAGCCCACATCTGGAGTCAGCCCGCTGGTCCTGTCTGATCTGTCTTTGCCCTGACGTGGGCCGGGGCTCCGGGGACAGTCTGCGTCCTGACGGGGACGCTCACGAGGAGCCCTGGGGCGACAGACGGCGCCGCCTCCGGGTCCCTCCGTCCACCGTGCCCTGCCCTGCCCTGCCCCGGAGGAGGCACTCTGGTCCCATGTGTCCGTTCACTGCGGGCAGGCAGGTGCGGGGCCCGGTGGGGACGAGAAGCCTGGCATGGCCCCAGAGACACTGTCTCATGCCGGAGATGGTTACTGAGCAGGGCAGGGCCAACTAAGATGATGGCGGTGGTACGTGTAATCCTAGCACTCCAGGAGGCTGAGGCAGGAGGACGGCAAGTTGGAGCCCAACCTGGGCAGAGCAGAGACTTAACGAGACCCTGTCTCAAAATAAAGAGGACTTGAGAACGTAGCTCACAATCCCCGGTACTGGGGAAAAAAGATTAAGATGAAGGTTACCAAGGGAAAGGCCAGGATGGAGCCATCTGTGGCCCCCGGCAGGCGCTCGTCTGGAGGCAGCGCTGTCCGCACCCGGCCCTCCACCAGGGGGCGTCCACGCAGAGGGCGCGGCGCGAGGCGCGCACTGTTCTGGAAGTCTTGGCGGGAAGCGGCGCTGCCTGGACCCCAGGAATCCAGCCCTGCTGACCAGACGGAAGAGACGGTGGAGGGAATGAGGAGGGGCGAGGGCTAGGCGGAAGGGGCGCAGACTCTCCCCCGAGCTTCCAGAGGCCACAGTTGCTCCCAGCTGTCCCTGAGGAAGGGTCCTAGCAGATGAGCGACCTGGGGGGGGGGGGGGGCCTTGGCTGAGTTGGTGGCTTTCGCCACTCCTGTAGGAGCCGGTCTTAGGGGAGGGTGGTCTTCATGCTTACTCAGCACAACAGCACCTGGCAGCATCTGGCTGAGCCGTATCTAACCGTCTTGTTCTGCTCCGAGACAGGGTCCCGCTCTGCAGTTCAGGCGGGCCTTGAACTCACAGTGTAGCACAGGCTGGCCTCCAACTCTCAGAGATTCTCCTGCCTCAGCATCCTGAGGGCTGGGATCACAGGCATGTGCCTCCATGCCCGGCCGGGCAGGAATCTTTAGCTGTTCCTTTTCTGTGGCATTCCCTACCCCAGATCAGCCTTTGGCCCATAGTGAACTTATAAACAAATGTTGAATGAATGGGTGGGTCGGGTGGGTTCATGGCAAAAAAAAAAACACCCTCAAGAGAGGAGTTGAATGTGAGCTGGAGCCCAACGGGGGCCAACCCCAGGGTGAAGACAGTGAGCGGGTGGGTGCTGGGAAGATTGTTTGTAGAGCACCTACTGTGTGCCCAGAACGGAGTCAGGCCCTTCTCTCAACTCAGCCTCACAGAGGCCCTGAGGGGGGGTGCTATGACCCCATTTAAGAGGCCCAGAAACTGAGGCTCAGGGAGGCTTATAACCTGTCAGTGTCCCCGGCGCAGCGAGTCACGGAGCAGCCAGCACAGGCAGGCCCTTCTGCGTCTCCCGCCTCCTTGCAGCTCAGGGTGTTCGGTGGCGTTTGGAGACCCTGGGGACAGGGGCTGGCGGGCACTCCATGTGCCTTGCCTGTCCCCGCGTGGGATTTCTCTCTTCGGGTCGGTGGTGTCTTGGCCGTGTCCTGCGGGGCGCGGTGGCCTGTGGGTGCTGCGCGGTGTCTCCGAGGCAGTGAGTCTGGGCTGCGGCCTCCCGGTCGTGTGAAGCCCCTTCTGCGTCTGTAAGAGGCCGGCCGCCCACCGAGCGTGTCTCCACCCTGCCGCGGCTCACGCCAAACAAGGAGGTGACGGCCACTTCCTGACACCTGCCGGGCACCGGGAAATCTCGTGCAGACGCAGGGGCCAGATGCCAGGCTGTGCAGTCATGTGCGACCTCAGGCCGCTTCCTCGACCTCTGGATGGCTCCGAGGTGGCCTGGCACGGCCCGGCCCCGTCTGTGCCTCTGGACACAGGGTCACACTCGGCCACGTGTCACAGGAGGGGCCACTGCCTGTGACAGTCATTGTGAACACCTGAGACGTGGATATGTCCACGTGAGAGCCGGGCCAAACGTCCCCTGAGAGGGCTGATTTGACCACGGCTGCTTCTCCGCCTCCTCCGGGCAAGGCTGGGTCACAGAGTGACTCCGTGGCCTGGCTACGCTGGGGCACCGCTCCCTCCTTGCCCCGGAAGCAGGGGAGCCCCTCCCTGGCGAGGTGCCTCGGGCCTCACGGAGCCGGGCCGGGCCTGGCACCGTCCTGGACTCCGTTGTGCACGTGGCCCCGTGTGAGGGCGGCTCGACTTCGGGTTTCCGCCGGACATCAGGGGATGCCTTTAAGGTCACGTCTGTAAAGGGCACGGACGCTCCGGGAGCCGAGGGCTTTGCCTGCGGTTACGTGGCGCGGGGTGACCGGCCGGCTGGAGACCCAGGTTGCTGCCCTCGGCTGCCCGCCCCGCGGTGGGGCTGCCGTGGACGGGAGGCCTGGAGCCAGCGCGTGGCCAAGCCCGGGCTCCGGAGCCCGGGGAGGGAGGCCCGGTGGCCTCGGTGACCTCCTCCCACTCCTGCTGGCGCTGCCCCTCCAGGGCCTCCCTCCCAGCTGCCAGGCTGCTGAGTAACAGGCCGCCGGGCCGAGCGGGGCAGGGTCAGCCGAGCCCGAGGCTGACTCACTTCCTGACCCTTGCTCAAGACATGTCCAGCTGGCCTGGAAGGATGGCACCTGTGTGGGCAGAAGAGGGGCGCCCCTGCGATTCGTCACCCCGGGGCTCTCTCTGTGACCCACAGAGCTCCAGCGCTGGCCCGTGTCAGGCCCAAGTCCCGGCCTCTCTCTCTAACCTCGCCTGGAAAGAACCCGGGGTGGCCCGGACATCTCCGTTACCGTGCCCAGCCCTGGCATCTGACCTTGGGGACCCCGGCCCGGCCTCAGGATTGTGGGGAGACCTGGCACCTCTCCCTCCTCTTCCTCAAGGTCTCCAGGCAGGAAGAGTCGCTCGGGGGAGAAGGAGCCGCATCCTGCCGGGGACAAGGCGGTTGGTCGGCAGAGGCCGGGTTCTTCCGGGTGCGGGGTGCCCTACTGGCGCCCAGGCGAATGGCTGTGCCCTCAGGGCCAAAGGCTCCCGCTCTCCGTGTGGGGAGCTCGGTGTTGACTGTCCCCGAGGTCCAGCTGGGTGTGTAACACCGCCACACAGCGGACACGGGTGTTCACTAAACAGACGCTGTCACACCCCCCAGCTGACTGCTCTGTCTGCTCTCCACCCACTGCCAGGGGAGAGGACAGCAGGCTCCTGCCCGCAGTACCCGGTGGGCACCTCTGCAGGGTCTCGTGCCCCTCAAATGGCGTTTCTGGTTATGCCTGATGAGGCAGGGCTGTGTGGCAGCGGCTGGGGCTGGAGGACACTAGCAAGCTCCTTTCTGTGCTAACAGATCCTCTCAGCTGGGTATAGTAGTGCGGGCCCACAGTCTCAGCCCTTTGGGAGGCTGAGGCAGGAGGGTTGTAAGTTCAAACCCAGCTTGGGCAACTTGGCAACTTGGAGAGACTATGTCTAAAAAAAAAAAAAGAAAAAAGAAAAAAGAAAAGGAAAAAATATCCCTTGGAAATTAGCTCTGTATGAAGACCCTAGGTTCAATCCCCAGAATGGCAAAATAAATAAATTAACACAAGTTTTGTTTTTCTGTGTCAGTTAAATAAAGTTAGGGAGCTGGGATGTAGCTCAGTGATACTACTCCTGCCTGGCAAGTGCGAAGTCCTGAGTTCAATCCCTGGTGCCAAAAACCAGTGAATAAGTGTACAGAGTGAGGGCAGGAATGCAGCGTGACAGTGCTCTGCCCAGCACGTGGCAGGCTTCGGTTTAATCCCCAGTGCCATCTGTCTGCCTCTGACGAAGGAAGCTATGACTCTCCCGTCCTGCCCTGGGCGGGGGCGTCACGGGCACTGTCTGTGCTTCCTGCCCCTCAGCCTGTCCCCGGGAGCCTTTGCGATTTAATGCAAAAGCAGTGTCCTCTGGGCTTCACAAGCCACTAGGCACAGGCGGCAGATGACACTTCCCATCTCCACATCGGGCATTAGGAAGCCAGCAAATACTTTAAAACAGGAAAGTTATACCTGTACAGACATTGGTTTTAGAAAATCAGTGCTATTGATTTTAGGTGTTAGAATTTTTTTGTTTTTAAGACAGGATTTCACTATGTAGCCCAGGCTGTCCTCAAATTCACAGTAATCCTCCTGCCTCCGCCTCCCGAGTGCTGGGATGATAAGTGTGAGCCACCAAGCCCTGCACTGTGGTGTGTGACACCAGATCGAATTTGGGACTTTGTGTTTGTCAGACGCTGGAACCACTGAGCTAAATTCTCAGTTTCAGAATGATATTGTGTGTTTTTTAATCGGGCTGTGTATGTGTGGGGGTGAGACAGGGTCTCTCTATGTAGTCCGGGCTGGCCTCAAAATCACTGTGCTCCTGCCTCAGCCTCCCGAGTGCTGGAATTGCTGGGGCCACGCCAGACAAAAGTCCTCATGGTCTAGAGACATAAAACAATAGGTGAGGTGATGTGGTGTCTGACTTTGGCTTCAAAATAATGTGGGAAAAGTAAAGTTGCTGGGATTGCTGATGCGAGGGCCGGGGTCAGGGCAGCCCCTCAGCGTCCTCACGGGGCCCTCCAGCCGCGCAGCGGTGGCCCCGCCCGAGAGCCGGCTCGAGCACCTGCCGCAGGTGGCCGGCGGAAGTGCGGGGGGCGGGGCGGGGCGGGGCGGACACCTGGCGGCAGGTGGGGCGCGCAGGTGTCCCCGCCCGGCCGGGGGAGGAGCGGCGCGGGGACCTGGCTCCGGACCGGGACGCACCGCGCTGAGCCGCCGAGCTCGGGTCCCGGGATGAGCCTCGTCCGGAAAAAGGGCTTCTACAAGCAGGATGTCAACAAGACGGCCTGGGAGCTGCCCAAGACCTACGCGTGCCCGGCGCACGTCGGCAGCGGGGCCTACGGCGCCGTGTGGTGAGCGCGGGCTGGCGGGTCCCCGCGCCCAGGCTCCCGGACGCCCGGGCAGCGCGGCCGGCCGGGCGGGGCGCGGGTGCTGAGCGACGCCGCCGTCCCTGCAGCTCCGCCGTGGACAAGCGGTCCGGGGAGAAGGTGGCCATCAAGAAGCTGAGCCGGCCCTTCCAGTCGGAGATCTTCGCCAAGCGCGCCTACCGCGAGCTGCGGCTGCTCAAGCACATGCAGCACGAGAACGTAGGCGGCCGGGCGGGCCGGGGACGCGCGCTCGGGGACGCGCGCTCGGGGACGCGCGCTCCGGGACTCGCGCTCCGGGACGCGCGCTCCGGGACGCGCGCTCCGGGACTCGCGCTCCGGGACGCGCGCTCCGGGACTCGCGCTCCGGGACTCGCGCTCCGGGAAGCGGCCCGGAAGTTCCGGGTCTGGGCCCCGCTCCGCTCCGCTCGCGCTGACACAGGCGCCTGCGGGCAGCGCAGCCCGGAAGGGCCCTGTGGGCTCTCGGCGGGGTCCTCCCGGGTGGGGAGACAACTCCACGCCTCGTCAAGGCCGGGGAGACGAGGCACAGAGAGGCCGCCGGGTTAGAGTCGGTCAGTGGCGGAGCTGGGCTTGGAACCCCGGCCGCCGGCAACACTGTCTGGGTGAGAAAAGCTGGGAAATACAGCACTCAGCTCGGGCCTGGCAACCAAGACCCCAGGTCGGGCTTGGGGGCGAACATTTCAGAGAAAGATTCAAAGCGCTGTGTGCGTTGTAAGCCCCACCCCTCCTCAGCACATGCCTCCTGTGACCTCCAGCCAGGGATGTACCAATCCTGTGTCGGGCAAAGGACGGATGTGCCAGCCTCTCCCTACACCCCAAGCACTTTTTATTCCACTTTAAGACACGATCCCACTAACTTGCCCTGGACAGACCTTGCACTTGAGCTCCTCCTGTCTCAGCCTCCCAAGCAGCTGGGATAACAGGTGTACACCACAGGACCTGACTCCTTTCCCCCTCCTGTGGCTTTTTATTTTTTATTTATTTATTTTTTGAGATGGTCTCACTTTGTAGTTCAGGCTGGCCCTAAGCTCACTGTGTAGCCCGGGCAAGCATTGAACTCAGCAATTCTCCTGCCTCTGCCTCCTGAGTGTTGGGATTACCACCAGGCCCGGAATTGTGGTATGTGATACCGATTGCTGGTGGGCATGAGTCACCATGCCGGACACTGTGGTATGCAGTTATGGGGGATCAAACCAGGGACTTGCGCTTGCAAAGCAGACCCCAGAACCATTGAGCTAAATTCTTACCCCCCCCACACACTTGTGGCTTTTGAGTTAAGAGATGTGTTTGTGCCACTTGCCTGAACACCTAGGCACCCCCTGGCCCAGCCAGACGCCAGCGTGCTCCTCCCTCTGCCAGGGGCCCTTCTGTTCCCATTCTGGCCCCTCTGCCGCTCTCAAGCAGCCTGGCTCTGCTTCCTGCGGGAGGAGGTGGACTGGGAAAGGGTGGGGGTCCAGGCGGGTGTCTGGGCCCCAGGGGAGGAGGGGCAGTGGCCGTCCAGCCCTCACCCGTGGCTTCCTCTGCAGGTCATCGGGCTCCTGGACGTCTTCACCCCAGCCTCCTCGCTGCGCAACTTCCAGGACTTGTGAGTCGCTGCCCTGTGCTCCGGGCGCTTGTGGCTCTCACTTGCTGCGTGGGAGGGAGACCACGTGGGTGGGGGCGCCCGCTCCGGACCCTGGGCCGGGGCCGGGGCCTGGAGGTGCTGGAGAGAAGGCCGGGCAGGATGAAGTGGCAGGGGCCTTCACCAGCTTCCCCTGGTGCCTGCCAGTCCTCAGGGTTTGCCCAGCTCTCCCAGCCCCTTTGCGGTCCAGCGGTGGCTCTGGAGCTCGGGGCTCCTTCTGCACAGAGTGAGGACGGGTAGCTTGGCTGTGCCTGGTGGGGCGTCTGGCAGAGTCACGCAGGGCTTGGCAGGGAGGTGTGTCCAGCTTTGCCAGGGCCGCGCCCGCATGGCCTCTACTGCCTGGCTGATGGAGAAATTCAGGCGCTAGGGGAGCTGCGAGGCCTGCACCTGGGGAGGTTGGAGGGCCACGTGCTGGTCAGGCTGGATCTGGGGGAGACACCGGGGGGAGCGCGGTGGTTGGTAGAGGACCAGCCCCTGCTGCATGCGGCGGGCAGTGTGAGGGCAGGTGCGAGGCTGTCTGCAGGCAGGGCGCACAGATGTCTCTCCGGGCAGGTGAGGTGGAGACACCGGGCTTCTCCTTGGAGTACTGGGTGGAAGAAGAGCCAACGGACGTGGGCAAAGATTGTACCCGCGTGCTTGGCTTCTGCAGCCTCTATGAAATCTGCAGGTTCCGGGAGGGCACAGCTGAGCTCGGCCTGCGGCGGGGGGCAGGGCTGGGCCACAGCCGGAGGGTGCGAGCGGAGCCTAGGGATGGGTCATTGTAAGGCTCGGCCAGAGCGAGTCAGCGGAGAGTTTGGGGGCGCCGCGGGCCGGAGGGAAGTCACGCGGGGAAAGAGGGAGCCGTGGGGCCGGTGGGGAGGTCACTGGTGACCTCGGGCCAAGCAGCGTGGGGGGGGGGGGCAGAAACCAGGATGCGGTAGCTGTGTGCGGCGCACACCTGCGATCCGGGACTCAGGAGGCCGAGGCGGAGGAGGGAGAGTCCGAGGCCAGGCTGCGCAACTGAAAGAGACCCTGCCTCAAAATAAGATTTAAAAACTGAAGAAGGCGATGCATACAGTGAGACCTCAGCAGGCCTAAGGACAGCGAGCAGGCCCAGGCCGGCGGTCACAGAGGTGGAAGGTGGGGCAGGAGGGGCCCGGGGGAGGCAGGAGGCTCAGGGAGCTGCCCCGCGCCTATGCCACGGAAATACTCCTTTCACAAGCTGTTACGTTTGCTTGGGGCCTTGCTGCCCCGCCTGGAGTCGGTCCCAGCCGCTGCCCCGGCCGTCGGCCGTCGTCCGGCCCCGTGAGAACACGGGCGGCCCAGCCCCCAGCCGCTCCCCTCCGGGAGCAGCTTTGTTTCCCTCTGGAAGGGCAGACGTTCAGCTTGTCAGAGGAGCCGCCACCCCCGGGACAGCACAGGACAGCCGGAGGAAAGGCGGCAGGTGCTCACGGCCGGGCTCACTGCGGGGAGCCGAGGGCCGGAGCAGGCTCCTCGGAAGAGCTGGGCTCACGCTTGGTTTTCCTGAGCACGCTCGCTCCAGTGCCGGTGCCTCCCTGAGCTCTGCCCGCTGGGCAGCCTGGCACACAGGAAGCCTGGAGCCCTGAGGTCCACGAGGGCCTGGTTCTTCCTGCCCACTCTTGTCTGAGTTTCTCCAAGACCCCAGCTCTGCGCCGCTGAGCCCGGACCCAGGCCTGGGCGAGGCTGAGCCCGGCATGCACCAAGAAGCCCTCGTGCCTTCTAGCTACCTGGTGATGCCCTTCATGCAGACGGACCTGCAGAAGATCATGGGCATGGAGTTCAGCGAGGACAAGATCCAGTACCTGGTCTACCAGATGCTCAAGGGTCTCAAGGTGCACGGGGCTGCAAGGGGCCCGAGATCCGGGTAGCTGGAGGGAGGTTCACTGCGGTGCCAGGGTGGGCACAGGGGCACCGGATTCACTCCCCTCCCTCTCCCTGCAGTACATCCACTCTGCTGGCGTCGTCCACAGGGTGAGTCCTTTGCTCTGGTCCTCGGGGGCCCTTGAAAAGTGGTGGGTGGGAAGGGACAGCTCCCAGAACATGGAATGTGGGCTTTTCAGACCCAGCCTGGCCCTGGCGGCCTGTGGGGAGAACCGTGAGTCCCAGAAGTTGGGGGAGTTGCGGTAGACCAGTAAGCCCTGAGGTCCAGCTCAGGCTCCGGGAATCTGAACGCTGTAGAGTTGGGCAGCCCCAGGTGACGCCTAGACCCGCCCTTTGGCCATGGTAGACCAGCGCTCTAGCACTGAGCCCTATCCTCAGTAAAAGTTTACTTGAGAGAAGGTCTCGATAGGCTGTTCAAGCGGCCAGGTCTGAATTTGTGATGCTCCTGCCTCAGCCTCCCAAGTAACTGGGGTTAGAGTGCACGCACCACCACACTTGGCTCCAGTCCTTTTCTACGTGAGGAAACGGAGGCCTGGAGAGGGCAAGGTCCTGGGAGTGGGGACAGCTCCGCTCTCGGCCCCTCAGCCCAGTGCTTCTCCCTGTCTGTCCTCCCAGGACCTGAAGCCGGGCAACCTGGCGGTGAACGAGGACTGCGAGCTGAAGGTGAGCGGCCGGGCGGGTGGCGCGGCCGGGTGGGGTCTGGGGGCGCCCTCGGGGCCCTCGGAACCTCCCGTGCTCAGCAAGCACCGGCCTGGTCCCTCGAGCCGTAGATCCTGGACTTCGGGCTGGCACGGCACGCAGACCCCGAGATGACCGGCTACGTGGTGACGCGCTGGTACCGGGCGCCCGAGGTCATCCTCAGCTGGATGCACTACAACCAGACAGGTGGGCAGCCTGGGCGGGGGCGGGCGGCCGCCCCGACGCGGCTGACGCGCCCTCCTCCACAGTGGACATCTGGTCCGTGGGCTGCATCATGGCGGAGATGCTGACTGGGAAAACCCTGTTCAAGGGGAAAGACTGTATCCTTTGCGGGAAAGGCCAGGCCCCTGGGGGCCGTCCTTCGACACCCTTTGTCTACATTATTCTTTGTGCAGCAGTGATACCTGTGCCTTGTGGAATAACTTTAAAAGGCACATAAAGGAAATGATGAAAATGAGCCTCAGGTCTCGGGATGTAGCTCACACTAGAGTCCTTGCTTAGCGAACACGAGGCCTGGGTTCAGTCCCCACTACCAGAAAACAAGAGCAGAACTTCATTTGTCAGGTGGATGTGGTGGCAGACACCTATAGTCCTCGCACTCAGAAGGCTGAGGCAGGAGGATCTGGAACTTGAGCCCAACCTGGGCAGCTTGGCAGATGCTGTCGCCAAATAAATAGATAAATAGGCCTTGCATACAAGTCGGTGTGAAGGGCCTGGGTTCAATCCCCGGGCCGGGATAAAAAGAAAACTAGAAGATGAGTCCCTTGTAATTCCCCCGACTCTGGCCCCTCCTACACTGAGGAGGAAGCCTGTGTGCATTGGGCCGCCATTCAGTGAGGAGGCCCGGGCTCTGCCCAGCTGTCATTGCGAGAGTCGGGGCTCGGAAGAGGGGAAGCGGGCAGGGGGCTGCACGGGCCTGGGAAGGCCGAGGCCGAGCCGCATCAGGGCATCTGGCTTCCCTCCGGGCCGGCCCTGTCCTCCAGAGTCTGGGCTGCAGCCAGACCTCTTCCGGGAGTGAGTGGGCTGGCCATGGTGCCTGGGCGACAGGGCTGCACCTTAACCAGCGGCCGAGACCTGGACCAGCTGACCCAGATCCTCAGAGTGACCGGGGTCCCTGGCGCCGAGTTCGTGCAGAAGCTGAACGACAAAGCGGTGGGTGCCCTGGGCGGCGCTGGCCTCACTGTGGGCTCCACGGACCAGCAGGGCTGCGGGTTCGCCCTGCCGGCCCCTGCTGAGCGCCAGGCCTGGTGCTGCACCCTTCCAGGCCAAAGCCTACATCCAGGCCCTGCCGCAGAGCCCCAAGAAGGACTTCACGCAGCTCTTCCCGCGCGCCAGCCCCCAGGGTGAGTGAGGGCTGCGCCTGCGCTGGGCCGCACGGCCGGGAACTCACGGCCCTGTCCCCGCAGCCACCGACCTGCTGGAGAAGATCCTGGAGCTGGACGTGGACAAGCGCCTGACCGCCGCGCAGGCCCTCGCCCACCCCTTCTTCGAGCCCTTCCGGGACCCTGAGGAGGAGACGGAGGCGCCGCAGCCCTTCGATGACTCTCTGGAGCACGAGAAGCTCACTGTGGACCAGTGGAAGCGTAAGAGTCGGCGGTCGGTGGCCTGCCCCTCTCTCCCGCTTCCTCCTTTCTCCGTGCCAGCCTCGCCTGGCACCGCGGGCGCCTGTCCCTTCTCTCCGAGCTGGTCCTGTCTGCTGGGTTGGTCCTGGCCTGGTTTCCTGCTGCCATGGAGCCCCCTGCGCCCCCCACCCCTGAAGCTCCCTGCCTTCCGCAGAGCACATCTACAAGGAGATCATGAACTTCAGCCCCGTGGCCCGCAAGGACTCGCGGCGCCCCAGCGGCCTGAAGCTGCAGTGACGCCCGCCCAAGCCCTCCCCCTGGCGCCCACGTTTGTCTGTCACTGCTGAAGAGCACCTAGCAGAGCCCGGAGCGCCCGCCCTGGGCCTGGCACCGCAAGATTCGGGAGGGTGGTCTCGGGCACGGAGGGAGCCGTCTGTCCGTCCATCCGGAGCACGGGGCCTTCCTTCCCTGTGAGGGACCGGCGTCCCTGGCTGCGGCGACACTGTGCCCTGCCGGTGGCGCCCAGCAGGACCTGTGCTCGCACAGCCCTGGAGCCGATCCCGGACGCCGGACCAGCCCTACCCGCTGCCTTCAGCTGGTGGCTCCAGCCCCTGCAGCGGCGCCCCCAGGCCATCCCTGCTGTCCCATCTCCATCCTTCCCTCCCGGATTTAGGGATTTAGCTCCCCGTCCCCCCACCCCTCCCTGCTTCTCACATCTGGAAAGACTGATTTCCAAATAAAGTCACACTCTGAGGTTCAAGGGGACATGGCTTTCAGGGGAGCACTGTTCAGCCCCCGCAGCTGGCCATGAGGGGGTGGCCCCCTGCCGCGTGGCCCCCGAGGTACCTGGCTGTTGCCTGCGGCTGGTGCAGATACTTGGGGCGCAAACAGAATGGAGACAGAGCTTCTGTAAATAAGGCAGGGCAGAGGGATTGGAGAGGGGGAGGGGAGCAGGGACAAAGAACACAAGTCATGTACAGGCACAAATTCCTATGATGAATGTGTACGTTATGTGTACCTAAAATGTCCCGATAAACTTAAAGAGAGAAAGAGAGGAACCAGCAGCAGGCGTGTGGCCTGAAGCTCCAGAAGGCAGGAGTGGACTTTTTCTTGGCTTTGAGCATAACTCTGGCCCTTTCCCTTCAGGAAATGGTTTGACGCCGACCCCAGAGCTTAACCTGAGTGACCAGGACCTGTCTGTGCAACAAATGCCCACTGGCCAGAGCAGAGAGCAGCCTGGCCTGGGGCTTTTGCCTGGGTGCGGCTGTGTACCTGGGTTTGGAGTTTCTCCACCCTTGACTATGTGTTTGACCTTGACCTTGAGCTGCTTTCAGTATCACTTCCTGTGCAGGAGAAACCTCCAGTGTGAGCCGGATGGGTTTCCTGCTCATTTACAGATGTGAAAACTGAGGCTCAGACGGCGTGTTTAGGGCAGTGAAGCTGCCGCCAGATACCGTGATGCTGGCAGCATGGCCTCTGTATGTGGCTCAGATCCGTAGTGGGCGGCACCAGTGGTGAGTCCTCGAGCGAGCCCCGTGTTAGGGCCTCGCTGTCCCTGTGCCGCGCCCGGGCCGGGTGGTGAGGACTGGGGACAGCAGGCATGGAACCCTCTATGCTGTCTGAAGACCTAAAACAGAGCCAGGGGTTTAGCTCAGTGGTTCTGGCATCTGCCGGCAAGCGCAAGGTCCTGAGTTTGATCCCTGATAACCATATACCACAGTGTGGGGTGTGGTGGCTCACACCCAAAATCCCAGCACTTAGGAGGCAGAGGCAGGAGGATTGCTGAATTTGAGGCTTGCCTGAGCTACAAAGCGAGACTGTCGCACAAAAACAAAAAACCTAGCTGGGCGTGGTGGCTCACGCCTGTAATCCCAGCCTTGGGAGCAGAGACAGGAGGATTGCTGAGTTAGACTCTTGCCTGGGCTACATAGTGAGCTCAGAGCCAGCCTGAACTACAAAGTGAGACCTTGTCTCAAAAAAAAAACCTAAAACACTAAGAATACTAGAGACAGCTCAGACCCTGAGCCCCAGGGGATGGGGCTCCAAACCCCGACTCTGCCCCAGAGGACAGCTCGTCCCTCCCCTAGGGCCTCTGTGCACAGAATGTGGGGTGCTTGGGCAGCCACCAAGGGTTGTGAGCGACGTGTGTGTGAACGAATGGCGGCCTGGGCCCTGTTATTTCTGTTCCACCCTTGGGGTGCTGCAGGCCCCTGGGTGTGACTGGCGGCACCTCGGGAAGCAGAAAGGCTGGGCTCTGACCTGGCCCTGAGAGAAAATCTCCCAGCCACCCCCGGGATGAGAACTGTTCCCCTTCCCTCGGGGTTATCTCAGACCTGACGCGTTTTTTCTCTGAAGGGTGAAGGGCGGGGAAGGTCCCAACAGTAGGAAGGACACTCAGCTTCGGCCCTCCCAGTGTGCACTGGGCCAGTGCCGGGAAGCCAGGCGCTTCCTGCTGGCTGGGTCTGGGCTGGGGGACGCGCTGGGCAGGTCTCAGGGGCGGGCACTGAAGGTGGCCTGATGGCCTCACGCCGAGATAAGGAGGTGGGCAATGGCGGAACTGCGGACCTGGGCTGTGCCCTCCCTGCCTTGTGCACTGAGGTTGTCCTCGGAGTGTCCCTGCACCTCCCTCAAGGCCACAGAGCCGAGGTCATGAAGGAGACAGTGCCAGCTGGGTGCGGCTTGCGCACAGGGACACAGACCAGGACTGGTCTCTGCCAGGTGCCAGCTGCCCACAGGCCAGAGGCTGGTCTGAAGGGGAAATGGCCCAGAGCCCCCGGCTCGTGGAGGGCCCCTGCTGCCCAACGGGGACGGAAGCTCCTCCTCAGGACCCAGCAGCCTCCTCTCCCACTGGGCTTCCGTCCTGACCCCAGGGGAAGCAGTTCCAGGGTGGAGGGTGCACCCTCTGTGGTGCAGTGCTGTCCTCTACACCCCACCGTGCTGAGGGGAAAAGCTGAGGTTTTTGAACCTGTCTGTCTACCTGTCGATTCATTCATCTGCAGTAACTGAGGGCTGACCCCACAGCCTTCACACTGAGCCACATCTCCAGCTCTCTAATCCTTACTTTTATTTGAGACAGGGTATCCCTTAGTTACCCAGGCTAGGCTCAGACTTGAAACCCTTCTGCCTCAGCCTCCCTCAGTACTAGGATCACTGTCACGCTGGATTCTGACTTCTCACCGTGGGAAACAGCGGCCGAGCATCATTCACTGCACGTGACCATCCCAGTGAGTCACCATGGTTACCGTCACTGCCAGGCCCCAGGAGGCAGTAGCTCCCTCCTTCTGGGCCAGAGCACACCGGGTGTTGGCAGGACCCTTTCTGCTGGGGCTCCTGACCTTTCTTTGTACCATGAGTCTCTCTCCAAATAAACTATAATCCCAGAACTCTGGGAGGCTGAAGCAGGAGGATCACAAGCTCGGAGTTAAGAGCAAGGGCTTTGCACTCACAAACACCTGGGCCGGAGTCCCGGCTGTGGCTTGTCAGCTGGTGTGTCGGTGGAAAGGGAACCAAGGGTTATAAGCCCATCTCTTCCGTCTCTATCTACCCATCCATGGAATCCTGTTTACCTCAGGGGAGCGGCCTGCGGATGGCGGGGGAATTGACTCTGCAGTCTGGTGCTTTAGGTAGGAGGTGAGGCCCCGTCTCACTGCCTGTAGTGCGGGTCTCAGGGCTGGGAGGGGACAGCACCCCTGGTGAGGTAACAGGTTCTTATATGGAAAACCTCAGAAGAGTGATACCAATAATATCCAGTGAAAAGCGAGCCCGTGTGACTTCATCTTCTTTGGATGCTGTATTCTCTGCTGCCTCCCTGGGCGGCCAGCCCTGTCTGACCGCCCAGGAGATGTCCACACGCTCTGCCGTCTGTGATACCCCCTTAGAGGCTCCCCTGACCCCCAGGGGGGCCTCAGGCTGGGTGCCGACTTCTGCTGGGTGCCAGGCATCCTTACTGCAAACAGGGGTGACGGGGTGCGGCTCCCTCTCCCTCCTTCCGAGCCCTCTCCGCTGTTTCTCTCCAGCTCACTGTCCTGCCTCATCTTCCTTTTCCAGTGAAACCATTTCTTTAGCCACCTCGTTCACGCCCAGGAATGAAATGACTCCAGAAACTCTTCTCTGTGCACGCTATTAAAAGTTTAATTCTATCAGTTTGGGAAGCTGAGACAGGAGGGTCACAAATTTAAGCCCAGCCCGGGCAATTTAGCAAGACCCTGTGGCAGAATAAAAAAAAAAAATCAAAAAAGGGGAAAGGAAGAAAGGAAAAGAAAACATATATAACAACATTGACTTCAGAAACACCACACGGCTGCAGGGCGCATAGAAAATTTCCATATATCTCTCCGCCTACTTTCCTCTCGCTGGACATCGGTACGGGCCATTTGTCATAACTAACGAACTGACTCCTCACCCCCTCGCTGCAGTCGCACTCTGCGGATCTCATTCACTTTCCCGGGGCTGGAGGTCAGCCTCCCTTCCTGCGTCTCGGCCCCCGTGTCCGCCCCGGCTCCCCCTGGAGGGCGGGCGGCGCTCTGCGTGGGGCTGGCCCCTCGGGACCAGGACAGTCTCAGGCGTTCTTCGTTGGTGATGACCTTGGCGGTGCTGAGGAGCGCTGATCGCAGATCTTATAAACAACGCTCCACTTGAGGGGCGTCTGGCTTTCTCATGGTCAGTCGCGGCCTGACCCTTTTCCTGTGGGGACGCTGATTGGTCCTCAGAGTCCCTTTGGGGCGCGCACCCTGAATGTCCCCCTGGCCCTCATCTGTCCTCCCCCCAGCGCGTCTCTCCCCTCCCCGCAGGCCCACCCACCCTAGGTAAGGGCCGTGGCTGATCTTCATTCAGTTTGCTTGAAATAACCAAGCCAAACCAACAAGTATCATCCCCGGTGTGTAGTTTTCTAGAAGCATTCTGCTGGGTACTTTAAATATAGAAATTCTAATGTCCGCACTAATTACAGAGTAATCGCCATTCCAGTCTGACGGACATGGAAGACAAGTGTCTGAGGCTTTAAATTTTCCGCCACGTTTTCCTCCTACTGCCCCCCTTTTCCCTTCCCAGTCTCCCTCCCTATCTCCCCCGATCGCATCCTCAGTTTCCCTTCCTGTGTGCGCTCACCGCTCGGCCGTCTCTGCGCCATGGATTCCAGCACCATCTCCGTGTGGAGGAATAACCAGACCATGTCTCTATCTTAGATCTTTCCATTAAAGTTCAGAGACAGCAGTGTCTGCACTTGACGTTTAACAGAGCGGTGGAGAAGCTGGTGCTGTGTCCTTACTGCTGTAAGCGCCAGGACACACGAAGGCACTTTATTTTGAAGGTACTTGCAAGACCCAAAGCAGGTGGAAAGTAGTGGAAGGGGGTGGGGCAGCGGGCAGGGTTCTGTGGCTTTGCCTGAGGACTGGATTGGACCAGGAGCACGGAGGGCCTCAGCTCAAGCCCAGAGCTGCGGCTTCCCTAGTTGACCACCACGGCCAGCAAAAATTTGTTTTTAAAGAATCCTGGGGGCTGGGCGTGGTGGCTCATGCCTGTGTTACCTGTTTGGTTTTTTTTTGTGGTACCAGGGCTCAATAAGGCCTGTAATCCCAGCACTTGGGAGGCAGAGCCAGGAGGATTGCTATGAGTTTGAGGCTTCTCTGGGCTCCATAGTGAGCTCAGGGCCAGCCTGAACTACAAAGTGAGACCCTGTCTCAAAAAAAAAAAAAAAGAGTTCGAAGTGAAGGGATGCATGGGTAGCTTATTGAAACATTAAAAAAAGAAAACCCAAAATGGTAGGTCTAAATCCAACCATATTAATATTACATTAAATGTAAATGACCTAAGTACTGTAAGTACTTTTTCCATGTTTTTCCAGCTGCACTACTGAGCCCCTTACTTCTTAGTTTTCTTCTCTCTTGGACATTCGTCTCCTGAGTTAGTAAGAGGCTTGTTCTTTGTTCAGTTTTCTAGAGGCTCTTGTTTCAAAACTGTATTCTCTGCCCTTTGGACAATGATACCACCACTGTGCAAATAGAAGGAAAACAAACGCTACAGCAGCGGAGACCAGGAGGCTGAGACAGGAGGATCGCTGCAAGCTTGAGGCCAGCCTGAACCACATGGTGAGACTCAGTCTTTTAAAAAAGGCCAGTGACAGACCAGAGGTTTAGCTCAGTGGTTCTGGCACCTGCCTTGCAAGCACAAGATCCCTGGTATGATCCCCAGTAACCACATACAACAATACCATGAGCAATCAGTGCTGGGCATGGTGGCTCACGCCTGTGATCCCAGCACTCAAGAGGCAGAGGCAGGAGGATTGCTGAGTTCGAGGTTTGCCTGGGCTCCATAGTGACCTCAGGGCCAGCCTGAACTTACAAAGTGAGACCCTGTCTCAAAAAAAAGGCCAGTGATACGAAGGGAGCAGTTCCTGGGTCCTGAAAGAACCTTGGAGATAAAGAAGCAAACATTTCCATCTTTTTCACTCCTGCCTGTTTGACCATAACGTACACAGAGCCTGGCGTGTGTCACGGCTTCTGCGCTGACTTTCCCACAGCCTCAGCAAGGATTCTGCAGCAACAGAAGCTTCCACGACAGGACTTAAACTGGCGGTATCTCCCCAGCAGAAAGGAAGTCCTCTCCATTTGTCTTTTTCTCCCTGCCCTTGAGTACGGAATTCCTAATGGTTCTAGCGATTCCGCTCCACCTTATCTGTAAAGAATATGAGTGAGGGATGTATCGCAGGTATTGCTGGGTGATTTTGTAAGTAACTATTGGTTATGGCTAAGGACGCAGCTTACAAGGACAGCCCACCGCAGCATTCACATAACTTCGGCCACGCGTGCTTCATGTAGACAAGCTGAGGCAGCCGTGGCGGGGCGGGGGTCCTTTCTGGCCTCTTGTGGGGGGTCCAGAATCCTCGGCGTCCCTTGGCTGGCAGCGGGGAGCCCTGATTTCACGTGGCCATCTCTCTGCCGTGGACCCGCCGCTCCAGATCTCCTTACAACAGCACGGGCCTTGGGAGCCCCTCGTGCCAGTGCGAATTCACCTTCGTCTGTGTGTTTTGTGAGGCAGCGTCTTACCAGGTAGCCTGTCTGGTGCCAGTGGCGCTCTTGTGCCGGGCGGGGTCGCTGCTTTGGCTCCAGGACGGGTCCTTGTGGGTTCTCACCTGGTTTGTTATATGATCTCTGCGTGGTTTCGTTTTCATTATCCAATGACTGTTTTCACTTGAACACTGCAGGGAAATTCATTAAGCCAGTCCCCGGGGGTCACACGCAACGTGATCCCAGGTAAGCTACGTCCTTGAAATGACAGCTCTGCTGCCAGTGGGCCACGGATCCGTGGCTGCCAGGGGTGAACCATGCTGGACTGGGGGGGCAGGGAGGGCTCGGGTGGCTCTGTACCTGGGTGCAGTGGCGGCTTTAACATTGGCACTGTGATTAACTCGTGCAAAGGAGGCTGAGGCTGGGAGACCGCATGGTACCGGTGTGGGGTACCGCCGGGGGAGAAACCAGGCCAGGGTACCTGAGCGCTCACACACCCTCTTTGCCGCTTCCTGTGAATCTGTACCTGTTTCGGAGTTTAAAATCTCTGTTTTGTTTCGAGACACGGTCTTGCTATGTGGTCCAAGCTGACCTTGAACTCAGTGATCCTCCTGTCTCAGCCTCCCCAGTGCTGAGAGAACAGGTGGTGCACCACTGTGACAGCTTAAATTCTTTCGCTGTTACTGTTTTATTGCTCATATGTATGACGCACAGCGTGAGCATTTGATGTATGTACACAGTGATTCCTGATAAAAGCAGCACAGTTAACATTTCCTTGTCTATGGTCACTCTTGGGGGCTGCCAGCTGCCCCTTCCAGTTTTTCATCAAATACATAGTAGGTTACCATGAACGGAGGCCAGCTGCTGCCGTGCAGAGCCTTGTAACTGTTTCAGTGCCCATTATCTGACTTCTGCCTACCCCCTCCCCCCTCTACCCTTTGTAGCTACTACTAATCACTCGTCTTGGACTTTTTTTGAGATAGGGTTTCACTGTGTATTTCCAGGCTGCCCTCGAACTCACTATGTAGTCCAGGTTGGACTCAGACTTGTGGTTATCCTCCTGCCACAGCCTCCTGAGTGCTGGGATTATAGGCATGGCCTGGCTTAGAATTTGAACTTTTTTTTTTTTCTTTTTTGAGACAGGGTCTCACTTTGTAGTTCAGGCTGGCCCTGAGCTCACTATGTAGCCCAGGCAAGCCTCCAGCTCAGCGATCCTCCTGCCTCTGCCTCCCAAGTGCTGGGATGACAGGCGTGAGCCACCATGCCTGGCATTGTGGTATGTAGTGCTGATTGCTGGTTGATTGTTGGTGGGCATGAGTCACCACGCCCTGTATTGTATGTGGTTACCAGGATCGAACTCAGGACCTTGCACTTGCGAAGCAGGCGCCAGAACCACTGGGCTAAATCTCCGGCCCTAGAATTTGAACTTTTAAAGAAGAGGAATGAAGGAAGAATTGATACATATAACAATAGGTACAAATCTTGAAAATATTATGCTGCTGATTGTAATGCCTGTTTGAAATCCCAGAACTCGGGGAAGGGCTAGACAGGCCCAATTTAGCAAGGCCCTGTTTCAAAATGAAGAAACATAAAAAGGGCTAGGATGTAGCTGAGTGTGAAGATCCTGGGTTCAGTTCCTAGTACCACAGACATTCACACACACACACACACACACACACACACACACACACACACAAATACGAAATGTAGAATGCCAGTCACAGAAGACCATGTACTGTCCAATTTCATTTACAGGGAATGCCCAGAACGGGCAGATCTGGAGATGGAAGTGGGTCAGAATTTGCCTCAACTGGCTTTTGGGGTTGGAAGGAGGAAGCCTGGGAGATGACAGAGTTTAAGGGCTCTTTTCAGGGTGAGGAGATCTTCTAAAATAGTGATAGTGATATAGGTGGTAGATAGAACTCCCAAACCTACTAGATACCCGAAGCACAAGTTTGTCTTCTCTAAAGCTGAAGAATGAATTCAGAACAATGGAGGTTAAGAGTAGAAAGAATTTGGGCCAGAGATTTAACTCAGTGGTTCCGGCACCTGCCTCGCAAGGTCCTGTGTTCGATCCCCGGTAACCACATACAATGCTGGGTGTGGTGACTCACGCCCACCAGCCATCAATACCACTTACCACAGTGCCGGGCATGGTGGCTCACGCCTGTCATCCCAGCACTCGGGAGGCAGAGACAGGAGGATTGCTGAGTTCGGGGCTTGCCTGGGCTACATAGTGACCTCAGGGCCAGCCTGAGCTACAAAGCAAGACCCTGTCTCAAAAAAAAAAAAAAAAATTAAATGTAAGGGGCTGGGGATTTAGCTAAATGGCACTGTGCCTGTCTTGCAAGTGCAAGTCCTTAATTTGATCTCTGGTATGGGGTGGCAGTGATGGTGGGGGTGGTTAAATGTAAGCCTGGCATAGGATCCTACCATTCCAGTCCTATGAATTTATCCAAGAAAAATCTATGTCCAGAAAGACTTGTTCTTAAATGTTCATAACAGCATTCTTTGTAAAGGTCAAAGCATGACAACAATCTAATTTCTATCCACAGTGAATGCATTAACAAAGGAGACAATAACCACACAATGGAATACTACTGAGTGGTGAAAAGGAACAAGCTATTGCTACATAACATGATATGAGCAAGTCCCAAATAATTATTCTCCGTGAAATATGGCAGGGAAAAAACAATACTGTATCATTCTACTGTAGACGGATAAATTAGTTAGAAAATATTGTAATGGTGTTAGGCAGGGCTGGACCCTCAGTGCACAGGACAACTGTGGCTCAAAGGTTCGTTTTCTGACGGCCAGGTTTCAAGAGAAAAAGGGACTGCTACATCCAACCGATGCACGGTGGTGACTGAAATTCTAACTATGCGTCAGTCACCAAGACCTTAACCCATCCCTTCCGGGAAAGATCCCTGGCCCACCCCTTCCCGGAAAATCCTTGTCCCTTCCATAGGTGCTTGCTATGACTTGCTTCCCCATTTGATCGCTACTTAATCAACGTTTCTTAAGCAACTATACAGGTTGTAATCTTATTGGTTGATCATAGTTTTATCCCGCCTTCCACCAACCTTGTGGTTTCCTATTGGATCAACATTGCCTCAGTGGCTACACTTGTAATCTTACTGGTTGACTAGTTTGTCCCACCGACCTTGTGTCTGCCTCGCCTCCTGGCTTTGCTCTATGAAACTCCCTGGAAAAGCAAGGTCTGTGGGCAACCCGCTTTCTGGGCCCCTTCTGTCTCTCTTAATCTGAAACTGTCTTTCTCTCAATAATGAAGCTCTGCCGTTCCTAGAATTCACTCTTAGAGAACAGGAACTCAGAGTTTCAGACATCTGGCAGGTTGAGTTGTAACATTTTTCTTACATTGTTTAGAGGCCCAATGACATATGCCCCATGTCAGTAACATTTGTACACTACTGGTAGCTTGAGAAGGGAGGAAGAGAAACGTGTGAGTTTTTCATGATGGCTTTTATGAGTGTATTCGTAGGTATGCCAAAACGTATAAATAGTCTAAACATGTAGTTTACTTTGTATCAAATATACCTCAACAAGGCAAAGAGTATGATTCTATCATCTTCCTAAAGTCAAATCATATTCTTTTCAGTAATTCATTCTTGTTCTTTGTTCTTTCTTATAAACCTGCATCTTTAAAAATAGGAATCATTTATTTTCTGTTTTATTTCTTGTTTCTAGTGCCAGATTTCTTTTTTCTATTTCAAAAAAAACTTGGTTTTCCATTTGTATGCTATAGGTGTCTCTCAACATCTGGTGGCCCATTTTTTTTTCCTTTTGCTGTCATTGTAAACATAGAAAAGACATTGTTCACTTTGGGCCATGACACATGCCTGTAATCTTAGCTACTTAGGAGGCTGAGGCAGGAAGGTTGCAGGTTTGAGGCCAGCCTGGGCATCTTAGTGAGACCTCTCTCAAAATAAAAATAAAAATAAAAATAAAAATGGCCGACAATGTATCTCAGTGGTAGAGTCCCCTGGTACTGGAAACAGAAGAGGGGAAGGAGGATGGAGTGAGGGAGAGAGGGAGGAAAAGCCAAGACTGACCTCACGCAGACAGGAGGCCTGGACTGGGGATACAGCGAGGGGAGTCTTGCTTTACAAAGAAGACTGTTTGGAGTCTAGACTGAGAAGCCTGCGCCACGCTGGCTGCCCCACTCCTGCCGCTTCACCTTTGTCTTTTTTTTTTTTTTTTTTTGAGACAGGGTTTCACTTTGTAGTTCAGGCTGGCCCTGAGCTCACTATGGTGCCCAGGCAAGACGCCGCGAACTCAGCAATCCTCCTGTCTCTGCCTCCCGAGTGCTGGGATGACAGGCGTGAGCCACCACTCCCAGCACTGTGGTAGGTGGTATTGATTGTTGGTGGGCGTGAGTCACCACACCCAGCATTGTTGTATGTGGTTACCGGGGATCGAACTCAGGACCTTGCACTTGCGAGGCAGGCGCCAGAACCACCGAGCTAACCCTCCGGCCCCACCTTTGTCTTTTTTGTTGTTCTGTTTTCACTTCTTTCCAGAGGCTGTTCCGTGCCCTGTGCTAGGACTTGGGCAGAACTGGCATTCGATTCCCCTCCCGTGTTTGACCCCAGAGTCCCTTCCGCTCTGGCTCTCAGAGCCGCCCGGCCCGCCCGCACCTGCCGGAGGGGTCTCTCCCCCGCCTGCAAACACACCTGCCGCCTCCTCTCCGGAGAGCCCGGCGCTGCGTCACGACGGGCGGATCCCAGCACGTTCTGGGGAGTTAAAAGTTCAGGCCCAGGCGAAGGCTTGCACACCAGCTCCAGCGTGGGCGTCTCGCTACTTAGCAGAACTGCGTGCGCGTCCGGCCACCGGGTGAGGAGGGGCGTGACCTCACTTTGGCCCAGGCTTGCTGCTCTGGGTGCCCTTGCCGTGCGGACCCGCCGGCTGGCGGCGGGGAGCGGTTCTCACAAGCTGCTCGGCTGGTCAGCCAGAACCCAGACCCACCCTGGACTCCACCGAACGAGGGACCACACTAAATCGACCCGCCAGAAATAATGCGCAGGAAGAAACTTCAGACTCGGACAGATGAGACTGGCGGGAGGATTGCTCCATGGAGCCCTCCCCGACCGGCGTATGCCGGCGGTTGTACACCCTTCACCAACGCTCGCCCCCTGGGGGGTGCCATGATCCTGGACGAGCATTTTCATGGTGCTGCGTTGGCGGCTCCTAGTGCTGCTGGAGCCCAGGAGCGAGTGCAGCGCCTCGGTTGGCTGGGTTGGGAGCTTCCTTCATGGCACGGACTGGACCGCAGCCCCCACGGTCAGAAGCGAAGGGGCTGTGGTCGCCCACGCCAGCAGAGCTCTTAGGGGTGCCCAGTCTGAGTTCCTAGTGGTCAAGGACTTTCTACCACCCTCCGTCCAAGGCCCAGTCTCCAAGCTAATCACAGTGCGTCCCTGCTCTGGGGCTGGACCTGCCCGATGTCTGTTCTGGACAGGAAGGTGTTCAGGGAGTTCTGGCGGTTTCTGGGATGTCTCCTTGATTCTAAAAGACAACAATAATGACAACAAAAGACAGTAAGAACTCACAACCACACAAGAAATAGGTGGAAGAAGGAGCCTGTCTTCACTGTTTGGATTTGGCGTGTCTGCTCGCGACACACAGCTGCTTGTGTCTCTGAGGCCACCAGGCTGAGGCCAGGCCCACCCGACACGGGGTGGAAAACAGAGTAACAGAAAGAACTTTAATGTCAGTGCTTCGCACCCGCCACCTCTGGCTGTACAGAATAGCATTTTATGCTTTTAGGCAGTCTGGGTCGGGGTTTTTGAGACAGGGCCTTACTTTGTACTTCAGGCTGCCCTTGAACTCCTGACGATCCTCCTGCCTCAGCCTCCTGAGTGCTGGGATCACAGGGCTGTGGCACCCTGCCCAACTTCAGCTGTTTTTTTGTTTTTGTTTTTGTTTTAGCCAAAAGCATCCTGACTGAGCCCCAGGATTGACAAAGGTGGGCAATCCATCCAGGTCACACTTGTGAAGTGCACAGGAAGTTCCCTCTCGGCTTTATGACCCAGTGTGCTCTGCGGTGGTCCCCAGAGGGGACTGCGGCTGTGGTGCGGAATCTGTGGCGGGGCTTGCACAAGAGCTCCCGAGGGGCCCCGCGTGTGGGCACGCGGACAGCAATTGTTTTCATCTTGAGAAACTCCATCCCTGCCCTTGGGTGCTGGCGAGCACCATGCCAACCGCAAGCTGCCCTCTAGGCCTGGTCGGAGCCACCTGTGAGGCCGGGCACCCGGGCGGCACGCCAGCATGGGCAGTGAGGGGCATAAACACAGGTTCAGGCTCCGCCTTCTCCGAGGACGCCGTGAGCCGCGCGCACATGTTGCTCACATGGTATTTCTCCTCCCCCCGTGCCTGGCCGGGCGGCTGGCCTTGGCACTGCAGGCTGTCCTGGCGAACAGCCAGGTGTGGGCAGGCTGGCACTATACCTCGTGAGGCTGGCGTGCTGGCACATGGGATGTGTTGTGTTCTGAGTCATCAACTGTGTACGTGGACGTGTTGATTTTCTATAATTAGAATATATAGGTGTGGAAACCGTGGGTGGGAGAGGGAGGACCTTCACGGCGAGCCGAAGGGCTCATTCACCCGGTGTCGCCTCTCAGCTCTGACTCGGGGCTCGGCTGGCCTGAACCCGGACCCGGGAGAGAACCGCTGCCCTAAGAAGACGCGACAGCGCTGAGCCTGCGGGTCACGGGCTCCTACGCCTCACGAAGACGAGTCGGGAGTGGACTGTGGTGACTGGTCCCGAACAGCTGTGTCCACTGAGGGGAGAGGGGGGACTGTTTCGGAGCGGCGCGGTCCGTCTGGGGCGGGCAGAGCGAGCCTACCGCGGGGAGGCAGTGTGTGGCAGAGGGGGCACGGCGCCCGCTGGCCCGTGGCTCAGGCCGATGCCCTGCAGCCGGGCAGCCAGGGCGGAAGGGAGCTGTGGCTCGCGCCTGTGTTCTCTGCTCTGTGAGGGATTTGTACATTTTAATGAATTTGTTTCCTTCCTCTCCCCACTTGCACTACTTATATCTGGCACGTGATAGTGATTAACTAGCATTAACTGTGCAATTTTTTTCTTTTTAAAAATTTCTGACCTGCTGAGGTCAGAATTTAATAGAATAGGATTCTCTTAATTTTTTGTTTTGTTTTGTTTTTTGAGACAGGGTCTCGCTTTGTAGTTCAGGCTGGCCCTGAGCTCACTATGGTGCCCAGGCAAGCCTCGAACTCACAGAAATCCTCCTGCCTCTGCCCCCCGAGTGTTGGGATGACAGGTGTGAGTCACCATGCCCAGTTTAAAAAAAAAATCTTGCAGTAACAAGAGACCCAAAATGGAACACAAGGAGTAAGAAACTGAAAATTCTGGAAGAGTTCACGAGAGGCCAGGTGTGGTTGTGCCTGCCTTATAATCCTAGCACTTGAGAGGCTGAGGCAGGAGGATTGCCACTAGTTCGAGCTACATTGTGAGTTCAAAGCCTTGTTTATTATGAGACCCTTTCTCAGAGACAGAGACAGAGAGACAGAGGAGAGAATGAGAGAGGAGAAAATGAGAGAGTCCAAGGTATAATCAGCCAGAGCATAAGAAAATAAAGGGGCTGCGATGTATAGTGGTACAGTGCCTGCCTGACGTGCAAGGACCTAGGTTCAATCCCCAGCATTACAAAATAATCAACAATTGAAGAGAGAAACAATGTTTGAAAAAATAATTATAATTTTCCTGATCAGGTAAAAAATGTTTATTCTCAGATCCAGGATGCAAAATGTGTAACAAGCAAGATAAATAAAAGGAGCCAGAGATTTAGCTCAGTGGTTCAGGCGCCTGCCTCACAAGCACAAGGTCCTGAGTTCCATCCCCCGTAACCACATACAATGCTGGGCGTGGAGACTCACACCCACCAGCCATCAATACCACGTACCACAGTGCCGGGCGTGGTGGCTCACGCCTGTCATCCCAGCACTCGGGAGGCAGAGGCAGGAGGATTGCTGAGTTGAGGCTTGCCTGGGCTACATAGTGAGCTCAGGGCCAGCCTAACTACGAAGTGAAACCCTGTCTCAAAAAAACAAAAACAAAAACAAAAAAACGTAGCTAAAGAGAAAAAGTAGATCAACTACAGAGAATAATAAACTGACCAATAACAGATTCTCCAGTAGTGACAAAAAATGCTCATAGTGCTAAAAAAAATCATCAATTTAAAATTATACACCAGAGAGTTGTTTTTCAAGAAGTATGATGAATTAAAGGTATTAAAGGTATTCACATCTTCTCTGAAAAAGTTCTACAGGGCATATTGCAAGTAGAGTAAAAACAACCCATTGAAAGATCTGAGATTCAAGAAAGAATAATGGACTTAAAAAATTGTAAAGATGGGCTGGGAATGTAGTGCAGTGGTGCTGCACCTGCCTGGAAAGTGCAAGGTCCTGAGTTCGATCCTTGGGACCAGAGGCAAAGAAAATATGTCAGGGGCCAGAGATTTAGCTCAGTGGTTCCAGCTCCTGCTAGCAAGCACAAGGTCCTGAGTTCTATCCTAGTAACCACATACAATAATACCAGGCATGGCGATTCATGCCTATAATCCTGCATTCGGAAGGCAGAGGCAGGAGGACTGCTGAAATTGAGGCTTCTCTGGGCTCCATAGTGAGCTCAGGGCCAGCTTGAACTACAAAGAGAGACCCTGTCTCAAAAAAAAAAAAAAGGTCAGTCAGCTGTACTGGCGCATGCCTGTAACCCTAGCACAGTGAGACCCTGTCTCAAAACAAAACAAAGCACTAAAGATTCGATGCCAGAAGCATCACAAATGCCCTGCATGGAGGTCAAATGTGGCAGACACCTGTGGTGACTAAGGGGGCAAAGGGGCGAAAGATGGCAGATTTGGAAAACAGCAGAGCTGCATTTCCCGGGTCGCCCTGATGGGACCAGTTTACACCCTTCACGCACCGCAAAGGCAGAGAAACCGGAAACTACTGCCCAGCAGGAAGCAGTGGCTCAGAAGCTGTGTGTGTGGAAACACCGTAAAAACAGAAGCTCTCAGAACATGCTCTCCAGACACGCTGTTGGGAGGGACTTCTTCCAAGTGGCTGGGCCAGAAACCCCAGCTCTTTGCATTAGAGGTCATAAAAAGGAACGGGCCACGATGATCATGAAGATACCGTGACAGGAATGATGGGGGGTGAGGTAGCTCTGGGGTGCAGCCCTTGCCTGGCATATGCCAGGCTCTGGGTTCCATCACCAGGACCAACATGGCAAGAGAGAGCAAGTTAGGAGAGGAGAGTCAGATGAGGAAGAGATGAAGCTTCTGGCCAGGTGGGACCGACGGTACAGAAATGACAAAAGCAAACAAAAGGAGATGGGAACAAAGAGGTTCAAATGAATGTCTTTGTTCCATAGAATTTCTGTGCTGATGGAAATGATTTACATAATGTGCTGTCCAACATGGTAGCCTTTAGCCACCTGTGGCTACCGGGTACTTGAAACATGGCTAGTATGGCTGAGAAATCTTAATTTTTTTTTTTTTTTTTGAGACAGGGTCTCGCTTTGTAGCTCAGGCTGGCCCTGAGGTCACTATGTAGCCCAGGCAAGCCCCGAACTCAGCAATCCTCCTGCCTCTGCCTCCCGAGTGCTGGGATGACAGGCGTGAGCCACCACGCCCGGCACTGTGGTATGTGGTATCGATGGCTGGTGGGCGTGAGTGTCCACGCCCAGCATTGTATGTGGTCACCAGGGATTGCACTCAGGACCTTGCGCTTGCAAGGCAGGCACTGGAGCCACTGAGCTAACCCTCCGGCCCAGAAATTTTAATTTTTTAAGAATGTAATTTAGAGTTCAATCCCTGTTATTGTAAAAAAAAAAAAAGTAATTTAATTTTAACTAACTCAAATGGCCTTATACAGCTAATGACTACCATGCTGGACATGCAGGATCAGAAAGAAAGTGATAATTTAAAAAGACAAGCGAAGGACTGCCAAGCCCAGGAAGGCTCGTCTCCCAGAAGAAGACCGAACCAGGGCTTCTGATTTCGACCAAGATCTAATCCAAGACAGAAAGTTTTAAATCTTTCCTGAGATAAAAGAAGACTTGACTCTTCAAGTCAAGATCATACGTAATGTGATTCAAACTTATCCTGGCAGGACAATGGCACTCCGAAGACGAAGAGTTGATTGGGCAAGCAGGTAACCCTCACTAGAAAAATAAAAGAAAAACAAGTTAAGACGTTTCTTTCCAGCAGCACGCAGAGTCAGCAGGATGAGAGGCGACGCCTGACGGACGGGAAAAGGAAAGGTGAGTCCAGGGTTTTCCCTCCAGCTGTCTTGCAAGTTTAAAGACCACAGACGCTTGCAAAGCCCAGGTCATGTATGCAGGTCCCCGGGGAAAGGGCTTTCTGCACAGGAAAGGATGCGTAAGTTCTTTCCTAATCATATGAAAACCAGCCACAACTCATCAGTGTTTCCTGTCAGCATGGCACAATCCAAAGTTTGGTGGCACATTCTGCCGAAGAGGCCACGGGCAAACAGGCGTCATCATCTGCGAAGCGGCACTGGCTTCGGGGAGCCCGCCTCCCCTCCGAACACAGACGTGGAACGCGACGTGTGTGTATGGCTGTCCTCTTTCAGCTCCACTTGCTGGAACCCACCCATATTTCAACACTCTGAGACTGTTACGTAAAGGGTGGTAATTCATGTGAGCAGCTATTTAAAATAAAGACGACCTCTAGGCACTACTATGGAAAGATCTCAATGATATTCCAGGGGAGAAAAGGCAAGATGCCCCACAGTTAATGCCAAAAATTTAACTTTCTTATTAAAAGGGCAGGCTGGGGTACTAAAAGTCTACTTATATTTGCTTATGCCTAATAAAATTCTAAAGGAACACACCGTAAACAGTGACTTCTATGAGAGAACCGAGCAGACAGGCACAAATATGAGATGAGGCTTTTCTGGTGCCATTTTAACTGCTGACTTTTTTTTTTTTTTTTTTTGCTTTTTGGAGACAGGGTCTTGCTTTGTAATTCAGGCTGGCCCTGAGCTCACTATGCTGCCCAGGCAAGCCGCCGCGAACTCAGCAATCCTCCCGTCTCTGCCTCCCGAGTGCTGGGATTACAGGCGTGAGCCACCACGCCCAGCATT
>PVIC010019489.1:8576-30601 GCA_004025085.1 Thryonomys swinderianus
AACTCAGCAATCCTCCTGTCTCTGCCTCCAGAGTGCTGGGATTATAGGCATGAGCCACCATGCCTGGCACTGTGGTGTGTGGTATTGATTGCTGGCGGGTGTGAGTCACCATGCCCATGTGGTTAGTAGGATTGAACTCAGGACCTTACGCTTGTGAGGCAGGCGCTGGAACCACTGAGCTAAATATCTGGCCCCCTACCTATTTTTTGATCCTCAGAGTTTTTGGAAGAAATTTTTGGATAAGCCAATGTTTTCTCAATGGATATTTCATTTATTGTCTAAAGGAACTATTTAATGTTTAGAGTTTCACAGAGGAAACTTACTGGATGTTATTAAAATATCCACAGAATGACAGGAAAATCCAGCAATGTGCTATAGAGATTCTTAAAGTCCCTGGAACTTGCAGTCTTTAAAGTTACAACTGTTTGAATGACACCTATAAGCTATCGACATTTTAAAATGTTTTCATGGGTGAACTGAAGTTTTTGAGATTCTATGTGACACTTTCAATATAGAAACAGAAGTCAGAATCTTCCCCTCCCGGTGCCACTATTCCTTCTTTGTTTTCTCTTATTTATTTTTCAAAGGAGTTACTTTAGTTAAAATATATTAAGTTCACAACTACATTTATCATTTTTAAATGGAATAAAAGTATCATTTCTAAATTCTAAGTTTTCATTTCTAACAGTAGACATCAATAGATATAACCATCAGACACAAGAGCTTTTAAAGTCCTCAGTAATTCTTAAAAGTCTAAAGATATCCTGAACATAAGATATTGACAAACTGTTGACACAGTGACTCTGTAGTATTTGATTTAAGGAACACAACATATATGGGAGCATGAACCAGGAGGAAAAACACCACTGTATAAAACAGAGAATAAAAAATGTACATTTAGCCGGGCGTGGTGGCACATGCCTGTCATCCCAGCACTCGGGAGGCAGAGACAGGAGGACTGCTGAGTTCGAGGCTTGCCTGCACTACATAGTGAGCTCAGGGCCAGCCTGAACTATAAAGCGATACACTGTCGCAAACAAAAATTTTAAAAATATACATTCAATGAACCAAATCATAAATACTAATCAGAACCCTTAAAGGGAGCAATCCGTTCGGCTGCTGGCAAACTAGGCAAGTGATCACCATGTCATTTGAGGGGAAAAAAATCCTTCAATCAGTAGGATGAAGTGAGTGAAATGAGAATGTCTCTTATTCATATGCCCACAGGAAGGACTGCGAATGAAAAATAACTGCCCACACTCTCAGACTCCTTTTTCATCCTGATGTTTGTGCATCTAAGTTGTCTACAAGCTTTGTGTCCCCTTCATAGAACTTTCTGCACCCACTCTCTGACTTCAGCTTCTTAAACCCATTTTCACAATCCCAGCCCACTCATGTGCGCCCTATGTGACATTCCTGATTCTCATTTTAAATTTATAGCCCAAATTACATGCCTTTTTTCAAAACTATGTAAAGGAGGAGAAGAAAGAGCTGTTCCCTGATTTTGCCTAAATTTGAGTTTGCCAGAGTCTGGGTTTTGGAAGTCAAGTTCAATCTACTCAGTCAGAAAAACTACCTCCCCGGAGGACTTAGCCTGGTGAACATGAGAGGGGTTTGCTGAGGATGTGACACTATGTGACACAGTTAGACCTCTAAAGAAGTTATGTGATGACTTAGGAAGCGGATTTCTATTTCTTCTTACCTAGAGAGTTGGTAAAAAGAATAGAATGGATAAAATAAAAACAAAACAAATCCCTTACTAATTTGGCTAAGACAGAGGTATTGATCCGGTTTGGATTTTTATTTTGGGTCCTGGGACTCCTACATGTATTCTGTGCTGAGTCCCTAAGTGTGTGAGGTTTTCCCACCGCCGGCCCCTATGGCCTGTGCTCTCATCTGGAGTTTTTTATCTCCTCTGGGAGGTGCCCACCCTCTGAAGAAGCAGTAAGCTGAGCTGCGATTCCCTCCTGATGAGGGCTATAGCTCCCTGCTTTAGTCTGGAAGGTGCTTTCTTGCTCAGGCAAAATGACCTGACGACAGGGTATTTTTTTGGGGTGTATTTTTATTGGTACATTAAATATACATATCACAATTACACTCCACATTGAGAATTTGTACTAGTATATGATACAACTTAATTCTCATTTTTCCCTCTCCCCTACACACCCTACCTTTCTCCCCTCCCCTATGTATACAAGCACTGTTTCCTTTTTTTTAACCAGCAATTTTTTTCTTTCTTCCTTATTTACCCCTAAACCCCACTACCCTTTGAATATTTACTATTTCACAATATCAATCATACATTCTAGAACATGTTTATAACTTCAGTTTCTCATACCAGAGATGCAGGGAACTTTTTCTAAAGTTGCCTAATTTTTGTTTCCAAACCCTATGCCCATCAAATAGACCTGTTCTGAAGAACCCAAAACATTTGTACTGTAGCGGGCATGCAGAGCCCTCTCTGTTGGCACATAAGCTGTGTCACCTCAGCCAAGGTTTTATAAATTATCAGCATGCATACCACAGCAAAGATCACGAGTTGTGAAAAAGCACACCAAATACAAAATTTTACCTTCCAATAATAAGCCGTTTCTATCATTGAATATATCGTTACTGTGTTTTTCTTTGAAAACAAAAGATGGTGATGTATGAGTTGGGTTTTTCTAAACTCAAACCTCTGTACTCAGGTTCACACTTTGCAGTAAATAAATGGACTTCGGGTTGTAGTTGGGTCCCCATCTCTCGGACGCTCACTGTCAGTGAAATAGGACACAAAGACGGTAGATCGCCTTCTCCCAAGCTGGGCAGCGGGGAGTCAACTCTGAGCTTCACCAACAGAGGAAGTTTGTCCCCTGTTCTGTGAAAATACCCTGTCTGCATCCGAGGCAGGAAGGGCCAGCTGTGTCCTAGAGTCCTCATGAACCTGCAGTCAGCTCCCCTGAAGGACGAGGGGAAGGCTGGGGAAACAAAGGATTTTGAAGCAAGCATCAGGGGGGGACCAGAGAGGCTTCTTCAGTGCCCTACAGAGATGTAGGCTCCTAGATGGGTGGAGCAGACTGGGAACTCCTCAGGAATCACTGCTGGCCTGGGGGTCGGGGTGTGGAGTTGAAATGATAGAAAATTAAAATGTGACATTTCTTCTACACTCAAGTTCATGTGTGAAGACCTATCCCTACTATACCAGGCCGCAGTCGCTCTGTTCCCTTTAATTGCACTGTATCCAGTATCAAGTTGACTTTAATTTACCAGAACTCGATATTATTGCTTTTTAACCTTACATCCAATCCAATCCAATGGTTAAATGCCTCATTTCTTCCCATGTTCTTTATTTCTTTCAAATATTCATAAGGCCAAGGCAACTTTGCTGGAGGTTGAAGGAGCCATGGCAGTCTCTTTGCCAAGACTTCTAACTTACTGTTTCAAGTTGACTAACCTTTGAACGAGTCTTTCTGTTTTCCCTCAGAAATTAAGTGCTCCTTTATTATGTAAGGTGTTTCATCAAAATAACTTGGCGGTAGCTCAGTCTTGGAAACAACCCAAATGCCCATCAACTGGAGACTGGATAAAGAAGTTGTGGTTTTTTTATAAAATGGAGTATTATTCTGCCATAAAGAATGACAAGATAGATTCATTTATGTGCAAATGGAGACACCTGGAGGATATACTAATAAGTGAAATAAATAGATCACAGATAGACAAATACTTGATATTCTCTTTGACATGAACACCTGTAGATGCAAATGAGCTTTAGAAAGTAGGACAGCTTTTATAGAGTGGGAAATTTCCATAGGAAATTTGGTGTGGGAATGTAATGAGGGGAAGGAATAAATATAATTCAGAAAGAAAATAAAAGAGTATGTATAAAGGGGGTGGGGAGGTGTGGGTGGGTAGGGATATGGATAAAAATGAGAATTAGCTTGTGTCATATAGTGGTACAAATTCCCCAATGTTGTATGTGATTGTGAGATGTATATAAATTGTACCAATAAAGAATTCAATTAAAAAAAATAACGGCGGTGTTAAGGTTTGTATTATGTCCCACTTATAGTCTTAAATTCATATGTTGATTTTCTACCTCCAGCAGCAGGAGGTAACTTCCTTTGGAAATGAGGTCCTTGCAGACATGATTAGCTAAGATAAAACAATATCCCATTTCGGAGGACAAAGCCATGTGACTATGAAGGCAACGACCAGAGGGTGGGGCTCCAAGAGCCCAGAGTGTCAGAGGTTGCCAGCAAATGACCAGGAGCTGGAAGAGAGGACTGGAATGGCTCGTTCCTCACAGCCTTCAGCTGGAACCAGCCTTGATGTGTGTACACCTCGATGTGGCCTTGCAGCCTTCGGAACCATGACAATCAAGTCCTCTTTTCGTTCTGCTGCCTGACCTGTGCACTGTCATTCACAATAGCCCAAGAAGCCCAACATAAGCAGTAACCAAGCTTCTTGGTTGTGGGCCTTAGGAAGTCTGTTTGCAGTTGTACACAAATGCAAAAGTGGCTGGAAATGACCCATTAAGCATAAAAATATGAATAACTGTAAGTGTATGTTATGTCCAGGATGGAAGGCAGAAGAAGAATTTGTTTTTTTTTTTTTTTAACTGCAAAACTGAAATAAACATGTTGTAGGAGCTAAACATATCTTTGGACACGGAGGCTCCTCTCCATCTCACAGGGAGGAAGGTAATTTTACAAATGTCTTTTCTGTTACTCATTGCCAGAGAGCCTCATAATTTGTAGTCCTGGGCCAAGTCTTTGTGCAGACCATTTAGCATGAGGAAAGTTTTTGTTTTTTTAAATGAGGGCCCTCTCTGCTCTGTAGCAAGAGCTCTTCAAGGTTTGAAAAGGCCCTTTCTATTTTGAAGTGGTTTCCGCATGGTGCCAGTTTGCAATATTAATTGTTCACAGGTTGTGGAGGAGGATAGACAGTGGGAGGAAATAAGCAGATATGAACATCCACATTGCTTAATGGAGTAGTTTTAATAAGAATAATGCTGTTGTCAGTGTCTGGTAACACCTAGGAGCAGCATTACTGGGTTCCACAGCTAGTCTATATTTAACTTTCTTTTTTATTGAATTCTTTATTGGTACATTTTATATTCATCATGATAACACTCAATATTGAGAATTTGTACCAGTATATGGCACAAGTTAATTCTCATTTTTACCAGTTCTCCTACTCACCTTACAACTGTGCCACTCTTTGTATACATATGATTTCTTTCTTTTTTTAACATCATATTTTTTCATTCCCTTACTTATTTACCCTTACCCTTTTCCCTTTGAATACTTTCTATTTCACAATATCCATCATACATTCTAAAATTCATTTACATCTTCAGATTCTCATACCAGGGAAGATACAGTATTTACACATCTGTGACCTATTTATTTCACTTATGAGTATGTCCTCAAGGTATGTCCATTTGAGTATAAATGACTTAAATTTATCATTTTTTTATGGTAGAGAAACACTCAATTTTATTTTTTAAAAATCTTTATTCAGTCTCCAGTTGATGAGCATTTGGGTTGTTTCCAAGATTTAGCTATCACAAACTGAGCTGCTATGAACTTGGGCTCACATATGTCTCTCTTACATGATTCTTTTAATTCTTCCGTGCATATCCCTAGCAGGGGAATAGCAGGGTCAAATGGGAACTCTAATCCTAATATTTTAGGAATATCTACACTCCACAGTGGTTGCACCACTCTACATTCCTACCACAGTGGAAAAGGGCTCCTTCCTCCCAACAGCCTCACCAGCATTTTTTGCTGGCTAATTTCACAATAGCAGCCATTCTTTGTGGCGTGAGGTAAAATCTCAATGTTGTTTTCATCATCTCTCGCATGACCATAGATGTTGAACATTTCTTCATATGCTTCGTAATTGCTTTTACTTCTTCCTCTAAAAAGTGTCTGTTCATTTTAGGTCCCCATTTTTAAACTGGGTCTTTAAATTTGGGGGGACTGATTTTTTAAAAGCTCTTTATATATTCTAGATAGCAGGCCTTTGTCTGAGAAACAGGTAGTAAAGATTTTTTCCTATATTGTTGGTTGTCTTTTTGCTCTGCTGGTGGTTTCCTTTGCTGTGCAGAAGTTTTTAATAGAAGGAGATCCCATTTGTTGATTTCTTCTGCCAGTTCTTGTGCTATAGAGGTTTTGTTCATAAAGTTTTTCCCTAAGCCGGGATCTCCAAAAGTTTTACCTAACCTGTTTTGCAGCAGGTTCAGTGCTTCTCCTTTAATGTTTAGGTCCCCAATCTACTTTGATTTTAGTTTAGTGCATGGTGAAAGAGATAGATCTAGCTTTATCTTTGGCAGGTTAAAGGCCAGTTTTTCTAGCACCATTTGTTAAAGAGGATGTCCTTCCTCCATTGAGGATATTTGACTCCTTTGTCAAAGATAAAGTGGTTAGTGTGTCTGGAGTTGCTTCTGAATCTTCTAATCTATTCCACTGGTCCTGGGGTCTGTTACCTTGACAAGACCATGCAATTTTTATCACAGTGACTTTATAGTATAGCTTCAAGTTGGGGATCATAATACCCCCCATCATGTCCTTGTTGCTTAGAATTGCTTTTGTTATTCTTGGTCTTTTGTGATTCCAGATAAATTTGGGGATAATTTCCTCTAGATCTGTGAAGTATGGTGTTGGGATTTCAATCCGAATTGCACTGAATCTGAATAGCAATTGTGGGAGTATAGCCATTTTGATGATGTTGGTTCTTCCTACCCAGGAACAAGGGATGTTTTCCATTTTCTGATATCCTGTTCAATCTCCTTTTTCAATATGCTGAAGTTTTTAGAGTAGAGATTTTCAACCTCCTTTATTAGATTGATTCCTAGATATTTCATTTTTTGGATTCTATTATGAAAGGGTTTGACTCCCCAATTTTTCTCTCACTGAGTCTGTTGTTTGTGTATACAAAGGCTACTGATTTTTCAGCATTGATCTTGTATCTAGCTATACTACTAAATGTGACAATTAAGTCTAGCAGTCTTTTGGTTGAGTTTTTAGGGTCTTCTATACAGAGTATCATGTCATCAGCAAATAATGACACTTTAACTTCTTACTTTCCTATCTTTATTCTTTTTATTTCTTTCTCTTACCTAATTACTGCGGCTAATGTTTCTGGCACTGTATTGAATAGAAGTTGTGATAGTGTACATCCTTATCTTGTTCCTGAGGTTAATGTGAAAGGTTTCAGTTTTGGACCATTTAGAATGATGATGGCTATTGGTTTTTTTGTAAATAGCTTTTGTTAGTTTGAGATAAAGTCCATCTATTCTGATTTTCTATAGGGCTTGGACCATGAATGGGTATTGGATCTTGTCAAACATTTTTTCTGCATCTGGTGAGATGACCATGTGGTTTTTATCCTTGAGTCTATTAATATAGTGTATTACATTTATTAATTTATGTGTGTTGAACCATCTTTGCATCCCTGGGATGAATCCAACTTGGTAAGGATGCATGATCTTGATGATTCTCTGTATTCTGTTTGCCAGTATCTTATTGAGGGTTTTTACATTCTATGTCCCTTAGGGAGATTGGCCTATAGTTCTCCTTTTTGGTTGGGTCTTTCTCTGCTTTTGGAACAAGGTAATGCTTGCTTCAAGAAATGAATGTGGAAGCACTGCTTCCCTTTCAATTTCAATGAGTTTGAGAAGTACTGGCATTAACTCTTTTTAAAATTCCTGTATGTTGTACTGGGGTTATCATTATTTGGGAAACTGTTTAATTTCTTCTTTGACCCATTAATTGTTCAGGAAAGTTTTGTTCAGTTTCCATGTGTTTGTGAGGATCTTGGAATTTCTTTTGCTATTGAGCTCTAATTTCAAGGGTCTACGGTCTGACAGCATACTGGGGATAACTTCGATTCCTTTGCACTTAAACATGTTCTCTGAACTAGCATGTGGTCTATTTTGGAGAATGATCCATGAGCAACTGAGAAGAATGTATAGTCTTACTTTGTACAGTGTACTTTGTACACTGTACTTTGTACAGTGAAATATTCTATAGGCACCGCATTTAGTAAGTTCATTTTTTGAAAAGTTTGGTTTAGCTCAAGTATTTCCTTATTGATTTTTTGTCCAGATGATCTGTGTATTCGTGACAATGGGGCACAGAAATTCCTTATTTCTATTGTATTAGTACTTATTTGGTTTTTTAGATCCATTAATACTTGTTTTATATATTGGGTACCTTAGAATTTGGTGCATAAATAGTTATGACTGTGATTTCTTTCTCTTACACTTTTCCTTGTATGAGAATATAGTGACCTTTGTCATCTCTCTTAATCAATTTTGGTTTGAAATCTATTTTGTCTGCAAATAGGATAGCTACTCCTGCTTTTATGCAGTTTCCTGTGGCGTGGAGGATTGTCTTCCATCCCTTTACTCTCAGTCTATGGCTTTCTTTCTGAATTACATGTGTTTCTTATATGCAGCAAATTGTGGGATCTTGCTTATTGATCCATTCTGCTAGTCTGTGTCTTTTAATTGGCACAGTGAATCCATTGACATTAATGGTTATGACTAATATTGACAGACTTACACTCTAATGTTTTCCTGTTTTTGACTCTTATTCTTTGCTTTTGTCCTTTTCCATTCAGTTTCTTGTCCAGCCCAATGTGTTCATTCTGTTGGGTCACATGAGTTTGTAATTTACAATTTTTTCCAAGATATTCTTTAGAATGTAGTACAGGTTTCATATTTTTGAAGTTTTTCAGGTGTTCTTTGCCATGGAAGTATCTTGTTCCCCCATCAGTTTTGAAAGATAGTTTTTTTTTTTTTTTGAGACAGGGTCTCACTTTGTAGTTAGGCTGGCCCTGAGCTCACTATATAGCCCAGGCAAGCCTTGAACTCGGCAATCCTCCTGCCTCTGCCTCCCAAGTGCTGGGATTACAGGCATGAGCCACCACGCCCAGCTGAAAGATAGTTTTGCAGGATACATCAGCCTAGATTGGAGTTGGTTGCCTACAAGTCTTGAAACACTTCGCTCCAGACTCTCCTTGGACTGAGTGTTTGGATTGAAAAGTCTGCTGTGATCCTAATGACTTCCCTTTGTATGTGTTTTTTTTTCTTTTGTCTAACTGCTTTCAGTATTTTGTTCTTTTGTTGGATATCTGGAACCTTGATAATTATATGCCTATGTATAAATTTTTTTATATCATGGCCATTTGCTGTCCTATTTGCCTCATTTATCTGTAGGTCCAATTCTTTTCCTTTTCTTGTGAAGTTTTCTGCCATTATATCTGTGAACAGTTTTATAAAAATATCTTTTGCATTGTCCCCTCTTCGTCAGGGACTCCAATCCCTTATGTTATTTTTCTTTAAATTGTCTTTTCTTGAGTTGTCTATGAGCTGTTGAACTGATTTCTCATGATCCCTTGCCATTTTCCATCAATTATGTCTTTCTTCTTCATTGGCTGCAAACCTGTCCTCTAGGTCTGAAATTCAGTACTCAGCTTCATTCATCCTACTTTGCAAACTTTCATTCTTGTTTTTAGCTACCTTGAATTCTAGTTGAAGCTGTTTAAAAGTTCCATTGCTATTGTTATCTCAGATTCTACCATGCCCATCTCTTCTTTAGCATTATTTATCATATTTTTCACTGTGGACAGTATATCTGTTTTCATCTCAGAGATCAGTTCTGATTTCCATTTTACTAGATCTGCTTTTGTTACCATCTCAGAGAGTCCTGGTGATTGAGCTTCAGTTTGCTCCATTTCCTTTTTCCATGCATTTCCCTGTGGTATGATCTTTGTACCTGGGTTTTGAATATTTTCTCATTTCTATTCCTTTGTCATTACTGATGTTATTCATTTAATTCTTTGCCTGTTGTCTGGCCAATGTTTGTTGCGAGTCCCTTTCTTCCTGATATTTAGATCCCTTAGGAGATGGCTACTTCCTGAGTTGTTCCCCTTGAATCTGTAATGGCCCTTAATTATTCTTAGTTCTGGCACACCATGGAAGATATATGAACAGAGCAATCACATTATCTTTGTTGGCATAATACAATCAGTATCATCAATAGTATTGAACACACTAAAGGAAATGAAAAGTTTTGGCAATTACTATTCTGAAAACTTTAACTTCATGAGTTACTTCTATAACCATATGCCAAAATTTAGAATTAATCTGAAATATGTTTACAAATATGTTTACAACATCCTTAAATATAGCAGCAGTACCCTTTGGGAATAAAAGGTCACTTGGGAGTAGAGGAGGTAGGACAATGGAGAGCAAAAGATTAGAAATAGGGTTACAGGCTCTATAAAGATCACATAGACCTCAAGAACCTTATAGATGGCAGAGGACAACAGAGGCAAAAGGGACATACATATAAGACAGGACTGACTAAGAACTGCAGGACCACTAGAGACTTTGTACACTCTCTTATAATAATACAGAAAGAAGAATTAAGGGAGACTGAAACCCTTTTACTTCTTGATATTGATTGTGACTTGAGGACAGGAGAGGGTGAGGGAACAAGAAGGAATAGGGGTGTGTAGCAGCAGGAGGCAAAAAGGAGACTATTTTCCTTCTTCTGTAAAAATGAGAGCTGTTGAGAGGAGAAAAATCCTGAAGTTGGATAGATTCACTACCAGCAGAATAGAGAAATGAAAAAAGATAGTTATGCCAGAATAAAGAATAAGAATAACAACAACATCAACACTGACAATAAACAAAGCTAAGAACACTAGTCATAAGGAGACAGCCATCATCCCCTGTCTACATTTTGAGTATAGTGCCTGAATTGAGCTCAGTGAGGCCCCAGAGGTTTGAATTCTGCAAGAGTCCAGGATCTTGCAGGTGAATCTGACTCCACCAACTCACCAATGGCTATAGTCAACAGGATTCCTTTACTCTTCTAGTATTTTCTTCAACATGGTGAACTGGGTGGAGGAATTCATTAAAAGGCCTCTGTGTAGGTTCTAATACCACAGCTGCACTTAGTGTTCACAGAGAAGCAGGTAGTGCTGAGGGTCCTTCCCCCATATAACAATTGTGTCCAGTTTGGCCCACAAAAAATTGAAGATTCCAAGGCCTTTTAGTCTTGCCCTGGTCATCGAAGAGTTTCAAGCCCAGTCACTGATCAATGGCACCCAGCTCCCTTCTTGTGGAGACTCACTGCACTACCTCTCCCATGCCCTACTTATCCAATCTGTCTTCATGAGACTCTGGTGGGCTTTCAGCAACAGCAGCAGCAGCAGAAAAGTTGCAGCCCAGGTGCCATTTACCATTGCTGAGCTCCTCTGTTGCTGAGATTTCCTGTGACCTATGCTGCTCCATACTTGCCTGGTCTGTGTCCATGGACCTCTGCTGTCATCTCAGCAGTGACAGGAGAGGTACAGGCCTGGGTGCTGTTTAATGACACTAGACTCCTTTTTGCCGAGATTCCCTGCAACCTCCACTGTGCCATACTTGCCAGTCTGTCTCTGTGGGCCTCTCCATATTTAACTTCTAATGAGCCACTGAATTGTTTTTCCATAAAGGCTACAACATTGCACATTCCCACTGGCAATATGCAAGCATCCTGTTTGTCCTTGTACTCACCATCATTTTTATTCTCCATTTACAAATGCAGCTATCACCTGTCCAAGTGTACAGGGCTTGAACAGTACAGGACTGCTAGTGATTTTGTTTTTGAGTAGGAAAAGTTTAATGAGAGAAAGAAAGCTTCTATCTGAGTGAGGCAGAAGGTGGACTGGAAAGTGGGTGCCCCTGGTCATGATTTTTTGTGCATTGATTTTGTGTCCTGCTATGTTACTGATACTGATTATGATTTCTAGGAATATTTTGATGGAATTTTTTGGTCTTCTTCATAGAGCAACATGGCATTTAAAGATATAATAATTTGAATTCTTTATATATAATATATGTAATATATACGTCTTTTATTTTTAATATCAGCAAAGTGCTCTGGCTAATGTTTTGAGAACTACAATGAACAGAAGTAGTGAAACTAGACACCCTTGACTTGTCTTTGAACAAAGGACATTAAATCTTGTCAAAGGCTTTCTCTTTGTCAATTGTGATGGTCATATTGCTTTCAACCTTGTTCTGTTTATGTGATGTTTTACATTTCTTGATTTGTATATGTTGAACCATCCTTGTATCCTTGAGATAAATCCTACTTGGTTCTAATGTATGATCTTTTTAATGATTTTGTTGCACTCTATTTGTTGAAGTCTTTTGTATTTATATTCATTAAACAGATTAGACTACTATTTTCTGATTAGGCTCTTTTCTGGTTTTGGAATCAGGATAATGCTAGCGTCTAGGAATGACTTTGGGAGTACTCCTTCACTTTCAATTTCACAGCACATCTCAGCACAACCCTGCCCTGAGAGCAACTTTGTTGCTCAGCTGATAAACAACAACAGCAAAAACGAATGGTGTCCCTGCCCTTCTTCCCTAAATCCCATACTTCTGTGTGCTCTAGAAGCATCACCCACCCTGAAGCTTGTCGGGACTAACTCTCCAACGCAGCAACAGTAATTAACACCTTGGAGCCACCTGACGACATGTGCTTTTCCACAAGCTTCCGCCCACATTATGTCACTCATTTCTCATAACAGTGTGGTGAGGTGTTTCTCTCCCTCCATCACGTGAAGAAAGAGTCAGAGACCCCAGGCTCCTTGCTCACACAACGTAGTAAAAATTCAAATGCAGTTATTCTGATTCTGGGAGCCCTGTTTCTAAGCTTTATTTCACTCCCAATTCAGAATTTGTTCATACACACACACACACACACACACACACATATATGCCAATGCACATTTTTAAATTTTTGTTCAACTTTATGCATTCTGTAGGCCCTGTGGCAAAATTAACTAACCTAAGGGACTTTAAAAAATTCTCAACTATTTTTTTATTTAGATTGAGTGCATTGGTATATTTTACATATACATTATGATCTCATTCAACATTGAAAATTTGTATCTGGACATCACACACCCTGACTCTTGTTTTTTCTCACTCCCCTGCCCCGATGACCCTCCCCGCTATATCCATAAGCTTTGTTTCCTTTTTTAATATGAGAGACTTGGACAGCAGTTTTTGGAATTCTACCTGGAAACAATGAGAAATGTGAAAATTCCTTTCCATTTTTTAAGAACCAGATAAATTTCATCTAAATGAAAAATCCACAGTGATTATTTATGAATATAATCAGATGATACTGAATGGTGTGTAGCTGCTTGTGGGACAAATACAGGCAATACAGGTGCTTGGCCCTGGCCATGACCCTCTGCCAAGCACCCCAGCTCTATGCCCTTCCTAAGGGCACTGGACTCCTTGTACTCTTATCTGTACTACTTATTTAAACCAACAACGTAGCCTACTAAAGTATTTTTTGAAATTGTGAACTAAGTTGGTTGCCAATTGCCTGGTACATACATGATAAGTATTCAGCACATTAACAAGCTACTCTAAAATGAAGTTATCTTTTTAAGCACCTGTTCCAAAATTTTCTTGGGATCATAACAAAATCTTATAGAATTAGGTACTTCAATTTAGTTACCAGTTTATTTAGTTTATTTCATAGAGGATAGTAGAAAGTTAATTAATCAATGTCGCAAAATTACCTCTGAGGACAATCTGGTGTATAATCAATATTTTAATGAGTCATTTCTTCCCCTGGTGAGGGCCTTTTTAAGCCTTCCACAGAAATAATCTTTGTCACTTAATTGTTCATTTCTTTGTCTTTATCTTTCATCGGATCATAAGCTTCTGGAGGGGAGACCTGGGGCCTAGTGCACAGTGTCTTCCAAGTAGTAGATTCTCAATAAGCATTTCCTGAGTAAGCCAACCCATGGTGAGTAGTTAAGTAAATACAGGCTGCCTTTCAATTCAAGAATATCATCTTAGGCCCCACGTTTCCAAAAGAGGCTGCAGGTTCTAGTTCCCACCACCCATGAGTTGTGTGCTTCATTTTACTCCGGGTACTGAGCAGGAGGAAATATTTGGGCTGAGTATTTAGATTTTAAAAGCTCAGATACAAGGAAATATAGGACAGAAGAATAACAAAAATATATAGTCCTTTTGTTTTTCTTTTAGGTAGATAACCTAAAATCTTTTCTGGATTAAGTGGGATACCAAAGACACACTGATGGTCTCCATCAATGTGCCCTACAATTGAAAAGAGGTGGTTTAGTGCTAATTACTTAATGTGTCAGGATTTTACAAGAAGTTGCTGAAGCTTTTCACTATGCTTATCATCAGAAGATTGTTTAGGACATTCATTATTACGTCAGAGAGTATGTCAACCCCACGGAGCACCAGACTGGATCTTACTCCATGGGTGCCATTTTTGGTTTTAGACATATAATGTTGGTGGTAAAAATGCTCCAGCTGTCTGGGCTCCTGACCTCTCACAGGTGATGATGTCAAGGCATGTAGAGAACTGACCTTCCTACACTCACCCCATATGGAAATTATTTAATAAATAACTTTTCTTGTATTGGGGAGGAAGGGGTGCTACCATGTATTTTTAGTGAGTTGTACTGAAGTGAGCTTTATGCTAGATCTGATACAAGGAATACTTAAAGAACTGTAGGGCGCACCTACAGAACATGGGCAGCATGTTGTGATGGGTTTTAGGCAGATCTTTCTGTAATCCCAGGAGAAATGTCCAAGAGCATAATATATAAACAGTTAATCTTCCTAAGCACAAGTAGAGTCTAGGTGCTGTTGCTTTGTGTGTGTGTGTGTGTGCGGTACCAGGGATTGAACTCGGGTCTTTGTGCTTCCAAGGTAGGTGTGGTACCACTTGAACTAAATCCCCAGATGCTGTTGTGTATTTTTAATCCTCAGCTATCCTCAGTACCGCTGAGTGACTACTGTGGAAGAGGGAGGAGCCAGAGCACATCTTATTCTGCTGGGTTATTTCATAGAGAAGCTTGACCTGAATAAAAAAGTGGCAGATCCCCCTGATTCTTCAGAAGATGAAAACCCAGACCCCAGTTGAATTCCCCTCACTTATAAATGTCAACAACTAAATAAAACAGAATCCTTGTGTAACAAACAAAATGTATTTATACAGAGGCTAAGTGTGAACTGTCCACTGGATTTTAAATTCAAGCAGCTGCTTTCTCACCTACCATTTCAAAGATACGCTTTACAGAAGACAGGAAAAGGAGGTGACTATAGGGGAGGAGGAGTCGGTCTGTTTTGTTACTTAGGCTAATCCCACAATGTCAGAGGCTCAGTGCCACAGGAGTTGATTTCTCGCTCACTCAAGGAGCAGTGTACAGTGGTTGTTCTGTCTATGAGTGGATGCTGTTACTCATGGTTGTTCGGTGACAAAGATAGAAAGAGCCTTCAATATCTGCAACATTTGGGATCTCAGATTTCTTTGGGGGGTCATTTCCATTCCAGTAGCCCAGAGGGAAGAGGTCATTAAGGTGTGTGCTCCCAAGATTCTAATGATCCATACCTGGAAGGGAAGTAATTTACCTCTGCTCATGCCAGGTAGCTAGAATTCAGTGATGAGGCCATGTTAACTGCAAGAAATGTTGCAGGGAAGATGGACTATCTAGGAACCAAGAAGTAAAGAATGGGTGGATTTTGATGATCAGTTACCAGCTTTTGCTACATGATCATTAAAGTCATTTATCTGACTTAGATCTACTGGTCTTTTTAGTTGGACAGGACAAACAACAGGAGGAAGTGGTTTATTGTTATTAGTATTATTAAGACCAAGTAAAATATATGCAATAAACACCAGGCCATCGAGTGTTGCGTGAATGCAAAGTATACTTTCATTTTTTGCTCCACTATACTCAAGGAACTAAAACATTACGCTCCTTTTTTAAAACTGAAATTGTAATCAATCTAAAGTCTGACAGATCCATGCATCACTGTTAACAAAACTTAGTCTTTTGGTAAGAAATCTGGGCTACTCTCCTCTATAGGGACTTTACTGCCTAAAAGTTGGGCCACTGGCTTCTGGTTGGTTGTGCCTGTCATTTCTCCTGCTCCATGATCAGCCTCAGCCCATAGGCCCACTCTGAGCTTTGTGGCTTATTTTGTTCCAGGCTAGGATTTAACCGAGGACTTATGGGAGTTCTTGGCTGCTATACAGAAGTGTCATCCTGGACACTCCTTCTGCTCTAGGCCTGGGGTGGAGGATGGCTCCTGCTAGCTTAGGAGCCCGAGGACTTTGTCCTTTCTGGTGGAGAGGAGCAGACTTCCTCTGTTTTCTTCTCAAAGCACAGGCTTCTTGGCCTCTATATTTAGTTCATTTTCAGGCCTTTCATTACGGGGATCAGACCGCTGGACCAAAGACTCTCCAGATGCCCAAAGTGCCACCAGCAAAAGTGAATCCTCCCTGTTGGCAGTTGATGGTGGTATCCATGTTGGAGTAGTTTCTACTCCTCTTCATGAAGAGATTAATGTCCTCCAGTCAGCATATTTTTTTTTTTTTGAGACAGGGTCTCACTTTGTAGTTCAGGCTGGCCCTGAGCTCATTATGTACCCCAAGCTAGTCTCAAACTCAGCAATCCTCCAGCCTCTGCCTCCTGCCTCCTGAGTGCTAGGATTGTTGGCATGAGCTACCACGCCCAGTATTGGGCTATATGATACTGATTGCTGGTGAGTGTGAGTCACCATGCCCAGTATTGTTGTATGTGGTTACCGGGGATTGAACCAGGGACCTTGCACTTGTGAGGTGGGTGCCTGGAACCACTGAGCTAAATCTCTGGCCCAGACAGGATCTCTTATTTGAAATATAAGGAGTTTCTCAAAATGTTCATGAGTATACTTACAAAACACACTTAAAATGTTCAGTTAACATTTTAGTTGGAAGGTTTTAACAGAAATGTAGTCTTAGACAGCTGACTAGAAATGTTCTGTGGGTTAATTTGTTGCTAAATGTGAAGAGATATTGGAATTATTAAAGTAAAATGTAAGCCGCTAACTTTAGGGATCAGCACTGAAGTTGGCTGTTTGTTTACATGTTAGAAATCCTTTCCTCAGTGTCCCCTCACCCCACTACAGACCCCATACACTTCTTTTTCTGCCCCCAGTGAACTGAATAAATTGCCTAAACATGAATATTTTTAAAATACATGAGCATTAGCCACATGTACAAGACATTTTTCTTTCTCAGTGTTCGAAGATTGTTGGGGTTTAGATTCCAGCCACACCATTGAACGACTGTGTCTTTGAGGATGTCTCTCCCCTCTTAGAGGCTTAATTTCCACAACTGTAAAATTAGGATCTTAACATCATTGTCATGATGACTAAGTGAGTAAACGTTTATAGAATTCCTAAATCAGTACCTTAGGCACAGGCATAAATCTTATATAAATGTGTGCTTAAAAAAAAAAAAAACAACTAAAAACCCAGTAAACCTTCCTACTGCCTGTTGAGCAAGAGGCTGCCCCAGAATTCTTTGCGAGGGACCCACCCTGAATGCTCAGCCTGGTGCATTTCTGTTAGGTGGTATATTCAAAGAACCTACTTCAGAAGCACTACGGTAAAGATTAAATGGGATGGTACAGGGGAGGGCGTAGAGAAATTTCTGGAACACAGCTACCCTCCAGTAATGTGGATAGTTCTTAATACTGTCCTTGCTGCTATTGTGCCTTGACCTAGTCATCATTTACAATAGACGCCTTGGCATTTGTCTATCAGTTTAAATGCATATATTTTCAGTATCAGACTCCACTCTTTGGAGCTGAGTTCTTAATTACTTCTAAAGGTTCAGAGCGATTACTCATCCTGCACATGAGGGGATCATGCAGGAGACAGGTCTGTGTCGGCCGAAGGTGGCACAGAGGACCTGGTTCCAGGCTTCCTGCTCACTTTCGCTACCCGGGACTACAGGGATTGCCCCGGCAGCTGTCAGCACTGCGGAGAGTAGGAAACTACTGCTGAATTTTGTTGACTTTCCTGGAGGCCATTGTGATGGCCATCGTGCCCTCCCAGCTTTGCTTCCCAGCCTTCTGGAGGTTGCCACCCTCCCTGTGTCCCTCTAGCTCTTGCTTTACTTCATGAAGAAATGTCCCTAGAGGGGATGTTTTCAATGTGTGCTCCCTGTGCTTGGCGCTGAAGGGTCACGGCTGACTCTCCAAAGTCTCTTTGACGCCCATTGTTGGGTACACACTAGAGATGTTTGTGCCCTGCACTGCGGAAGCCGTGAAGGGGAGGAGGGTGGAGGGCAGCCGTTTCCGCAGTATGATCTTGACATGACTCTTTAGTGCATAAAATGTCCCACTTTATTCTTCGGTCTTTTTTCTGTTTTAGTCTTCCCGTTGTCAAATTCTTCCTCAAGAATTCTAAAATGAAAGCACCTATTAACGAAACTGAATGATAAAATTCAAGACAGGTGAGAACTTACTTTTTAAACAAGCAAATTTTCATAGTAGTTTCCTAGAAATCATAGAAGACATCAATCTCTCTTTGGCCAAATAAAAAGGGAAATTGCTTCTAGTTTCAAATGTTAATTTAAGGCACTGCTTAAATGCAGATGTTTATCATTCATAGTGTTCTGAACACGAATTCTTTTTTCCCCCAATCTCTTTCCTGTCTGTACCATTTATGGAAGGCTGGCATCAAGCCAGCCAGGAGACTGCAGGGATGGAAAGGGCTCTGAGAGCCCTCTTGAGTCTTTAAAAATGAAGAGAGATTACCATAGCCTTGGAATCTGTGATAAAAGTCAGCAACCATATAAATAAATGACTTCGCCAGACTTGTCTAAACAAGCATGATTTTCAAAGGAGGATAACCAGGTAGAGTCGACAAATGGCTTAGATGAGTCACCTGAAAACTAGGAAAAACTAAATTAATAATTCCATACCTTCAAAACTTTTGTCATTAAAAACTTTCAGCAGTGTTGCTTTAGGGACTAAGGACAATAGGCTTCTCATGGAAGGGGTACAAGGAAGTCACCAAATTCCAGGAAGAGGCAAAGGAATGGAAAACAGAGAGAAATGGGTTATTAATTTTTCATTCTTAACTATTTTTGCTGATCCTGACAAGCCAGTCTCTCGTCCTCCGGGCTGAATGGGTGTGCGCGAGGAGCTGTGGCTGTCTGTCCTCTTGGAAGAACCAGGCAAGGGGCGGATTAGGAGGCGGAGCGGAAGGGGCGCCTGCTGGACCTCCGGGGAGGCAGCTGCGGGCCCGGGGAGAATGCGGAGCAGGTACAATGCAGACAGGCTGGAAGTTCAGCGGAGGGAATAGGCAGAAATGAGAGAGGAGGCTTTTTCTGCTTTGTGGAATTGCTAATGAGCAGACAGCTCCGTGTTTACATTGCGTGAAAAACAAGTCCTGTCCAGTCAGAGCTCCTGGGAACGCGTCCCCCTCGGCTCTCTCCCGTGCGTGTGACACACCCACCCCCGGAGACAGGGCTCCAGGCAGCCCAGGTAATTAGAGAGCTCTGCCGCGGTAACCCTGGAAAGGCCGCAATGTTCAGTGAATTTGTGGATGAAAGTTTTTCTCTGGACAGAAACGTAAGAAAAGATGGAAGCTGAGCTCATCTTGAAGAGCGGACCCGTTAAATGTCATAAATGTGTTATCTTTAGGGCCCTGGGGTAGTTAACTTCATTGGATAGAGACTCGGTGAAGTTCTAGAGGCTAGTCCTGTGACTTCTCTGAAACCAGGTTACGTGGGGAGTGTACTTTGCGGGTTTCAGGAAAAGAGCCCAAACTTCAGAACGACTTCCCCACAGACTGACCCGTCGCTCCTCAGCGGCAGGTCAGATCCCGGCAGGAACTCACGCCAGTGAGACTGGGTTGCTTTGCTTTCTGAGGCTGCCTCTTCAGGCACGTGCACACCTGTGCTCTCTTAAACATTGTCAAAGATACATGGCTGTTTTTAGAATTCCCTTTAATATGGCAATTTTTTTCTTAAGACACTTTAATTCTTAGTTTCCCTAGATAGGATTTTGTCTATTTTTATTTTCAAAAGCACATGTTCTAGGGAGATTTCTAACCTCAAAATATAATTCTCCCCAGCCCTCATAAGTAATTATTATGACAACAACTCTCTTTTAGCAGCGAATGTGGATATTCTTTATTCCCCACCCACCCACCCTGAATGGGGGATTGAATCCAGGATCTTGTGCTTTTAAGGCAGGCACCCTACCTCTGACCTAAATCCCAGGCCCTTTTCTTAACTATTTTTGTTGTGGGGAGGGGAGAGATATCCTTTAAAAAAATGTTCAGTAGTAAGACTTCAGGCTCCATGTCTCAGTAGGAAAGTGCAGGCCTGTGGGGGTATTCTCAGACCTTTGTGCATGGTGTGTGCACACACTGTAAGCCTTGGGAGCTTCTTTATACCTCAACAGTAGCAGACTTTAGAAAAGATCAGTTGATATTTATGTCCACATATTAGTGTAAACCAAATCTGAGATAAGTGAAGGCAGAATGTTGAAATGTCAGGTGAAAGTCTGCCTGCCTTTCTCCCACTAGATTTCACTTAGGAGTGAGTGGTTGAAGAGATGCTCGTGTCTTGACACTTGTTCTGCACAGTGGCCCATTTGGCAGTGTGGTAGGGAAAGGTAGTGAGTTGGGTTAGCACAATATCTGCAAATTCAGAGGATTTTGCATGGAATTTACCTTGGCATCAAAGCAACAATCTCCTCTCAGGAGCTCCTAGATTGTCCACTGGAATCTATTTTTAAATAGGAGGGTGTAAAAAAATAGAATTTGTCTGTTGCAACAAAACCTCTGTGGCATGAGAACTAGCAGAAAGAATCAATAAATGGGATCTCATCCTATTAAAAAGCTTGGGCACAGCAAAAGAAACCACTGGCACAGCTAAAAGACAACCAACAATATGGGGAAAAAATTCTTTCTTGATTGTTTCTCAGACAAACAGCTACTCTCTATAATATATAAAGAGCTTTAAAAAATCAGTTCCCTCAAATTTAAAGACCCAGTTAAAAAATGGACATCTGAAATGAACACTTTCCAGAGGAAGAAGCAAAAGCAGCTAAGATGTATATGAAGAAATGCTCAACATCACTGGTCATTAGAGAGATGCCATTGAAAACAACACTGAGATTCATCTAACTCTACAAAGAATGACTGCTATTGTGAAGTTAACCAGCAATTAGTGCTGTGAGACTGCGGAGAAAAACAAACCCTTCTCTACTGTTGGTGGGAATGTAGACTGTGTGACCATTATAGAGATCAGTGTGAAGATTCCTCAGAAAATTAGGGTTAGAGGTCCAATTGACCCTACTATACCTGCTAGGAATATACTCAAAAGAATTAAAAGAATCATATCATAGAGAAGTATGTGCACCCATGTTCATAGCAGCTCAATTTATGATAACCAAACCTTGGAAACAACCCAAATGCCCATCAACTGGAGACTGGATGAAGAATATTTTTAAGTAAAATGAAGTATTACTCTGCCATAAAGAATGATAAGTTTGAGTCATTTTTTTAAATTGAATTCTTTATTGGTACAATTTATATACATCTCAGAATCACATATAATATTGGGGAATTTGTACCAGTATGTGACACAAGTTAATTCTCATTTTTACCCATATCCCTACCCACCCACACCTCCTCCCCCCTTTATACATGCTCTTTTTGCTTTCTGTATCATATTTATTCCTTCCCCTCATCACATTCCCACACCAAGTTTCCTATAGAAATATTCCACTCTGTAAAAGCTGTCCGACTTTCTGGAGCTCATTTGCATCTACAGGTGTTCATGCCAAAGAGAAGATCCAGAAATTGTCTATCTGTGATCTATTGATTTCACTTATTAGTATATCCTCCAGGTATCTCCATTTGCACCTAAATGGATTGATCTTATCATTCTTTATGGCAGAGTAATACTCCATTTTATTAAAAAACCACATATTCTTTATCCACTCTCCAGTTGATGGACATTTGGGTTGTTTCCAAGATTGAGCTATCACGAACTGAGCTGCTATGAACAAGGGTGTACATCTGTCTTTCCAATGTGAGTTTTTAAATTCTTTTGGGTATATTCCTAGCAGGGGGATAGCAGGGTCAAATGGGACCCGTAGTCCTAGTTTTCTGAGAAATCTCCACACAG
>PVIC010019490.1:0-30490 GCA_004025085.1 Thryonomys swinderianus
TACTAAGAACCAGATAGTATCTACTGTCTCTAAAATTGTATTTGATATTTTATTAGATGAGAAAATATTTGAATGTTTTATATTTTATACTAAATGAGGCACTACAGTCATTTAAAAATTATCCAAATAAATTGCAGATTTTCCCTAGCATGATTTCTGGGAAAACTGACCACTTTTAAAAGGAAAATGAGGATGACTAAATTCTTACAGGCTTATTTCCTTTGAAACTGATGATATCCATGTTCTGTTTAATCCACGTTCTCAGCACAACAGGACACCTGAGGCGGGGTGACTTAGAACAGTGGGAGTTACTGGGCTTGGTCTGGGCTGGAGAGTCAAAGCTTAGCACTGACAGCTGACTGCCCAGGGCTTTCCTGCCCCTCTTCCCACAGCAGGAGGAGACAGGCAGCCGAGCGGGGGCGGGGAGAAACCCACTGCCTGCCTCACCGTGGCCCGACCCGAGGGTGAGCCTTTCCCGCTGGGGTTACCTGGTTTCCAGCGCAGGGAATCTGGAGAACACTGCAGACCATGCCACTTCATTTAAAGAACACTTTTTTTCTTGAGACAGGGTTTCGCTTTGTAGTTTGGGCTGGCTCTCAGCTCACTATGTAGCCCAGGCAAGCCTTGAACTCAGCAATCCTCCTGTCTCTGCCCCCCGAGTGCTGGGATAACAGGCATGAGCCACCACACCCGGCACTGTGGTGTGCGGTATTGATTGCTGGTGGGCGTGAGTCTCCACGCCCAGCATTGTATGTGGTTTCTGGGGATCGAACTCAGGACCTTGTGCTTGTGAGGCAGGCACCGGAACCACTGAGCTAACCCTCTGGCCCTAAAGAACATTTTTGAAGATACCGTGTCAGAATTTTCCTTCAGTGTTACAGAGTGGCCATCTCTTTGTATGGTTATTTTCAAAGCATAATATAAAATAATATAAAATCGGAATGGGAAGTCTATATGAGATAGCCACTGTTATACTTAAACTTGCAAGAAAGGAAATTTGAATTTTGAAACTCACAGGAAAAGACTTAAGGATAAATAGCACTAATGACACCAAAACAGCCAGCTGACTTTGTTATAACCTGTAAAACGATAGTCAGTAAAATATTTGATCTAGTTTAAAATGTAGGAAGACAACTGCTAATTGTCTTTTCCAGTTATTCCAGGGTCCACAAGGGAGTAATAAGTGATTAAGTGGAAAACTTGAGAAGCAAATGGCAGTTTTTAAAATGAGCTCTCCAGTATCTGTTCTGCATTTCTTGGAAATGAGTTGAGGTGCACAGCTTTCTCTTCACTGTTAGACTTGTCTGAGTAACGGAAGAGAAGGCGTTTACAGGTCGAAAGTACTTGAATGTTTTTGACAGTATTTGTGTTTGTGTAAAAAGAATATAAAAGCCATTATATCACCTACGGTTAGGGCTCTTATAACAGGAATAGCTACTTTGACCTAATGGAGAGGAAGCTCGAAGAAGCTCCCCAAGGTGCCCGTGAGCTTTAATTCACTAACTTCAGTGCTTTCCTAGGAACACCTGGAGAAAAACGCAGAGCCGAAAAAATTAAACATACAAGTCAAAACACAGTAAGAGAATCTTCACATCCTTTAGCCGACTTGATTTAGACTTTTTGGCAAAGTGCTAGTACATTGTAAGAAGTGTTAATAAATTGTTAGAAGCAACTGGAAGGAGTAAATTGTGCCGGAGGCGAATGGGAAACAATATTGCTTTTGTAACAAGGAGGAACATATTCAGAGCCTGATTTTGCCCAGAATAAAAGCTATTGCCTTCATAGCTGTATAATTATGGCTTAAAATATTTTTTAGAATTCCTGCATGAAAAAAATTTATCTTGAATCTAGTGATTATAAAACCTTTGTGTTTTATTGAAACAATAAACATTTTTAAGTAAAACACAGAGTTTAGTGGTTTAAAGTAAAACATATTTCAAAATGAAGGAACTTTTTAAAATTAAGCTTTTATTGCCAGTATTATGATCATTTTCAGTGATTTACAATTTGTGGGGATGAGAAAAGTCATTTGATAACTGTTGAAACACTAAAGTGCCTCTTATTAATCCAAAAGAATTAGTCAGAAAGTTGCCTTGAGACATTTGGAGAAAATTAAGAGTCACTACTCATGAGTTTGTTAAATTCTTCAAATGAGTCTAGGGGGAGCGCTCTCCGACCACCGTCAACAGCGGACGAGTGGGGCTGAGGGCTGCTGAGAGCTGCGTGCCCGCCGCAGGCGGCGTGTGGCGCCCTGGCCCGGCCTGCTGCTCGCCAGAACCGCCAGGCCTCGGGCTCCGCACCTGCCCTTAGGCGGCCAGACTGCTGTGGGCGGCTGGACAGGTTCCCAGGGGCGGCCTGGGAGGCCTCGGGTTGGGGGCCAGCACTCCAGCGGCCGCGGGGACCCGCGTGTCACCGCCCGTGGTGAGAGGGCCCAGAGGGCCGGGCCGGGCCGACTGGAGCTTCCAGATGTCTCCAATTAAGTCGGAGGGAGGAAATTTGCAGGAGTGTGAGAGAGAGAGAGAGAGAGGGCCTGACCTTCACTAACCTGATGTATCTTTGAAAAAAATAGAGGTGTTTTTCTTTTTTTGAGACAGGGTCTCGCTTTGTAGTTCAGGCTGGCCCTGAGCTCACTATGTAGCCCAGGCAAGCCTCGAACTCAGCAATCCTCCTGCCTCTGCCTCCCGAGTGCTGGGATCACAGGCGTGAGCCACCACGCCCGGCATTGTGGTGTGTGGTGTTGATTGCTGGTGGGCGTGAGTCACCATGCCCAGCATTGTATGTGGTTACCAGGGATCAAACTCAGGACCTTGCACTTGCGAGGCAGGCGCCGGAACCACTGAGCTAACCCTCCGGCCTGAAAACAGCTGTTTTTAAAAGTGGGCGAGGGTTTGTTGTAGAAGGCCCTCAGACAGCAGAATTCCAGAAGGTTCAGGCCCCTCCCACAGATGGCATAGGATTTCTGTCATCTGGGCACTTTCTCCTCCATCATGTATATCATTGCTGGGTTACTTTGAGTATCTCATGCAATGTAAGAACTGCTAAGAGGGTATTACACTGTATTGTCTAGGAAATCATGATCTTTTCCATGCAAACCTAATTACTCCAGAATATTCACCATCTTTGAGACCCACGGATACACATGACTGTGTAGTTATTGTTCATAAAACCATGCTACTGGTGTTAGCATATCATGGGATTATTAATGTTATTTTACAAGTGAATTAACAGAAAATATTCTATTTTTTAATTTTTCTAGTACAATAAATCAATAAATATCCATAGATAACACACACACATGTCCTGTGGATCCTCAATAATAATTGAATGTATTGCTTCTCGACCTTTTGACTAAGATAAAGTGTAATAATGGTTGAATGTGACAGTCAAAAACTGAGTGAGAACTATTGGTTTAAGTCAGGTGCCTGGCAAAATTGTTTTCACTTAAATAAATTCAAAAGTGGGAAACCCTTTTAAGGTACACAACCCAAATTTGCTCTCAGGTCATGTAGCAATCAAAGCTCTATAGGAGTGTCTGCACTTACAGATACATTGCTAAAAACAATGGGGTTTTAGCTTGGACTGTGTATTAGGCTTATCTGTGAAATTTTTATAAAGGCCTGAAAAAGTCCCCTGTCCCTGTATAAATTAATTTCATATTCAAAAAACTGATTACTTTTTCTAACATCTCCCTCAAGGCCGTTTATCCCCAGCTTGGTGCTGTGGAAGCTGCTGGAAACTGTGAGGGCACCTAGTGGGGGTTTGGCCTGAGGGTAGTGGTAGGTGGGTGTCTGGTCATCCCCGCACGGCGCTTAGGGAGGACAGGACAGCTGCCGGAGGCCCTGAGAGGGCAGGCGGCACGTCCCTGTCCCCGGGCACCTTCCCCGGCCCCTCTTTACCCAGCCCAGAGAGCGCCCCGTGGCCAGCGCGCCTCTCCCTGCCCTTGGGGTCTCACAGAGCTGGGCGGGGGCTGGGACAGGAGGCCGGCACAGCAGGGACTGTCAAGAGTGTGCCGAGCTCAGGGAGGAGCCTGGGGTCTCGGCTGGACGGCACGGGCAGCGGACGCAGGCTCACGGGTGAAGCCAGCAGCCCGCTGCAGCGCGGAAGCCGTGGGACCAGAGCGGAGACTCTCGGGGGGTGACCCGACCTGATATTCCAGTGACCCCAGCACTGTCAGGTGACGTGGCCCCAGGACAAGGGTCGATGCTCCCAGTCAAGTGTGCTGCCCCTGAAGAGCATGGAAAAACCCAACCCTGCCCCCCCCCCAGGGCCCAAAGTCTTCCCTCCCTCACAAACAGTGTGCTCTGAGGGGTTGGAGCCTTTTGATTTTTATATTTTTGGTTCTTGCTTTTGGTTTGTTTGTTTGTTTTGAGACAGGGTCTCGCTTTGTAGTTCAGGCTGGCTCTGAGCTCACCATGTAGCCCAGGCAAGCCTGGAACTCAGCAATCCTCCTGCCTCTGCCTCCCGAGTGCTGGGATTATAGGCGTGAGCCACCACACCCAGCACTGTGAATTTATTTTTAAACCACTAAAAACACAAAAAGCAATCCCTTATATCTTTACCTGATCTGCATGTGTTCATAATCTAGTGCTTCACAGGGAAGGGGGATCATTAACACATAAAAGCTAAATTCTTACTTCTGCCTAAGACTTGAACCGCTGGCAATGTCTCCCATTAAGGGCAGGAACAAATACAGATAACACACAGGAAGTCAAACAGATTTACCAAGTGAAATCATCTCATCACAGCACATTAAAAAGAAAAGTCTTACGAAACGGTGGGTTCATTTTACAAGTAAAGCTCAAGCTGCTTTGAACTGCTGCTGCTGCTGACGGAATAAAATGTTATCCTCCCAAGTTTTAAAAAAAATTAATACAGCTAAGAAAGCCTCACAGACCGAAAGAAGTAAAAAATGTATTTGTTTGACATTTTAAAATGAAACATTTAAAGCTATTTATTGAGCTCCTCCGCAGCTGTGGCAGACACACCCTTGCGGTGATAAAGAGCCACAGTTTACATAATCCTGGCTGGGAGGACGCGCATGCGCCTGCCCCTCCCAGCTGCGCACCCCGGGGCGGCAGGAGAAGCCGCAGCCTCGCCACGGACCTTGCTCGGCCACAGCCGCGGGCCGAGGACGACACGCCGGGGAGACAGCTGCTCCCGCCCAGACACCCCGGCGGAGGCCGGATGACTTCAGCGGCCCCACCCGGGTCAGCCCTGCCCGACCGGGACGCTACCAGACGGTCCTTCACCTTGAGCTGGGAAAGAAAACATTCTCGTTGGAAAGCCCAGATCCTTTTTGTTCTCACAATGAAAACAACAGATTCTAGGCTTCTGCGTTCTCTACTGATGTCTGTAAACTCATGATCTTTGGTATTTCCCTCCTGAAAATGGCAGTGTAAGAGGACGTGGGGTTTGCTCGCACAAAGGAAGCCCACAGGTAACCATGGCTGGCATCCACTCTCCTGTCCTGCCCTTGCCCGGCCTGACCCCGCGGCACGGCAGGAGCTATGACGGGTTAGGAACCCGGGCACCTGGACACCCTGGAGCCACGAGTTCTCCTCCCCCTCAGCCTCACCCTCACTCCCACCCCTCTGCTTTTTCTGCCAGGTCTTGGTTTCCTGGTCCGAGGGTACAGGGGGGACAGTCTCTATTCCTCACCCACCGTCCTAAGGTCTATTTGGATCAGAATTATTTTTGCTCAAAAAGAGAGGAAAAAAGGAAAGGAAAGGTACAGATTAGCATTTCTTATATACTCTAAGGATGACATGAGTTTGTCCTAGGATTTTCAGGAGGTTTTGCCCCGTTCTTAATTTTGTCCTTTAATTTCTTTCACTTCTGTTTATTTCCTTGCCTCTTGTGTGTGATACCTTCATGCATTGGTTTCTCTGAAAATTAGATTTATTTGATAGATACTTACTGATCCATTAACATCTGTTCAGCGACGGGGCTGGGGAGGTAGCTCAGTGCTGCAGCACTTGCCTAGCACGCACAGAGCCCTGGGTTTGGTTCACAATACTGTAAATAACTACACACTCATGTGTGTTTATTTCTTTATATTTAGAAAAGTACGGGCAGGATACGCGCTGGGCCGGTTCAGGCCACAGTACTAACCAACGTGATTTTGTATTGACTGTCACGGTCTCCGTTTCCACTGACAGTACAGGGGCTCTTGGCTCCTCGCCGCCCCGCCAGCGTTCGCTCCTCTTTGCCTTCCTGGCACCGGCCGGTTGCTCTGCATGGAATCTTCACGGTGTCGTCATCGGAATCTCTCTGGCGACAAAGGCAGGCGGACATTCTTTTCCTCTTGTTATTCGTCCACCCAGGAGACGCCTACGCCATGATGTGGTTTCACTGCGCGTAGGTAAGCCAGGTGACCCTGAGGTAGTTGCCGGGGTGCACTCAAGCTGCCGGTCTTCAAGACACCGAAACAAGGAGGAACCAACATGGAACACGATGGCGGCACATTCACTGGTTAGCATGATAAAAAAGAAAAGAGGTGCTACTTCTCCTAGAGGTTAATAGCAGTGATTGATACTCTAAATGGGAAATTCCTTGCATGTGTTTTGTTTTCCCATTTGATCTCCATTTAATCAATATTACATTGGTGACTGTAATTGTAATTATATCGGTTGGTCGCGGTTTTGTCCTAGCTTATGCCCACCTTGTAATTTCCCATCGGGTTTTACTGCTTCCTTCTACTCTGTGCCCACCTCACCCCATGGCTTTACCATATAAAATACCACTGAAAAGCGGGGTGGCTTTCCAGTCCCCCTTCTGTCTCTTAGACAGCAGCTATCTTTCCATACATTTTCCGACTCTTGATCTCCCCTGTTCCTAGAATTCGTTCTTCAGTTTTGGAGAACACGAACTTGCAGTTCAGATACCAAGCAGGTTTGGGAGTCACATCTCTGTTCCTCTCTACTAGTTTGCAATTCAAGATCTCAAGGATATAATTTAAGATGAAATCCATGATAATCGCAGAATTCTACTCTCCCAGACACAGGCTGACCGCAGAGCTCTTTCCTCAGCCCCTTCTGCGCCCACACGCACCTCCCTCGCCGTTCGCAGAATGAGGTCCGGGCGCTGCGGAACTTGGTTTTGCAGCTGCGCTCTTTTTCTCTGATTTTTATAGTCCACGTAGGGTGCTTAACCACGCTGGTTCCCCATGACAGTGGGCTCCACTCTGGAAATCACCCCGTAGAAAACATGCTGATAACCCCATCAGCAGAGGAATCTCCCTTTGTTCCCTCCAATGGCGCGGAGAGCTTTGCCTCTTCCGCATAGTGGGGAAGCGCACGGGGCATAGCGCGGGCATCTAACATTTTAACAGCATGGTGAAGAGAAAGCGTGGAACTGCCGATGTCGTGTGCTGTAAGACAAGACACATTTCCTTCTCTTGAGAAAATATGCTCATATAGTAATTACAACCTCTACTGTTAGTTACGCAATACTTATTTTCCCTCATGAGCCATGAAAAGTGGAAGTAATGGTGCTGGTACATGATAACAGGGAAGCGCCCGCTACTGCTACAACTTCAACAAACCCAAACTAGGATTCAGATGAGGCACATGACTCCAGGAGAGACGGTCCTCGCTCCACACTGCAGTGTTAACGCCGCCCTCGGGTGGTCTCTGCAGAGAAGGCCGGAGACAGCCGCCCGCTGGCCTTCCGCTCCGGCCCATCCACCAGCTGACAGGCAGGCGCGCCGGGAAGGCTCCTCCGCTCCAGGCTGGAGCCCCGCGGGTGGGACACAGGCGAGTCACACCGTGATTCCCCGAGACCTGAGCGCGCTGGGGGGCGGCTCCGGGGAAACTCCGGGACTGAGCTCACGGGAAATGTAGCAGACGGAAGCATCGCTAGGAATTCCCCCTTCTCTTCTATTTGTCTTGACCTTCTAGTGAGCTTCCCTTCCATCCTTTAAGAAAGCCTCAATCTTGTCGGGTTAGTCACTTCCCAGCAGGAATATGCTGCATATTTAAAAAAAAAAAAGTCCTCACGCGTCTCAGTAAATTGACAGATCGGTTGAGCAGCAGCGAAATGTGCCATCACTTCGCAAACAAAAGGTGACGACTGTTACACGTCGGCAGCGTTCTGGCCCGTCGGACTCTCCGGCTGCAGGAACAGCCTCAGCAGACACCGAGCCCTCGCGGCCGTGGCTGGCAGCAGCCTGGACGCCGCCTGGAACTCTCTGAGGATGTTATTCATAAAGGCACAGTGAATCAAACTCAGACCTCTCTCCAGAGTCTCACTACACAACCCAGACCTGCTGCCAGCAGGAGCGCGGTGCCAGGCCAGAGAAGGTAAGCTAACACTGTGTGCCCTGGCCCCAGAACTGGGAGGTCTCAACTCCTTGTAAAGAGTAAAAAAAGATTTTGTGTTTGTCCGTGTTTTTTCCTAACTTTTATCAACTAGTTGGCTTTCTATCCACACAATCAGAGCTTTTTACTTATCCGAGGATTTTCAACCTATATATTTATCTTAATTTAATTTACCAAAAACAGGGCAGGAATTTCTCTTTTCCCTCCCTCACCCTTTAGAAGAATTCAGAAGAGACGGATACGGGCCAAAATCATGCTGGCTGGTGTCCATGGTTACCAAGCTGAACGAGAAGCCAGTTTTCTTACAGAAATGGTCTTGCCTTGAAAGCCAGATGCCTGCTAAAAGCGTTACAGGCTCTCACATTCTTCCTGGACCTCCCGGGACACCACATCAAGGAGAGGTATTCTTGTTAACAAAGATGCTGGAGTTTCCGCTGATTACGCCCTTGGTCTGAGAGGATGGTTTTATTTATCCTCTGCACAAGGAAATCTCTGGGACTAAAGGAGGAGTCACTTTATTTAGTACCAGCAGAGCCCAGGAGAGGCTCCAGCGCGGTGGCAGAGAACCCGCAGCCCCTGCGCCACAGCCAGCCCAAGATCCCCCCTCTCTGGGAAGAGTCACTAGGTGCATGAGTTGTTTTTCCCCCAAATAAAACCCATGCTCCAGTTTAACTATAGTGTCGGTACCTTGCGACACAGAAGAGCGTTTTGGGCTGCGCGTCGGCCACTCGTTTCTGAAAGCTTTGTTGCCCTGAAGAACAGAGCCCAGGCGCTTCCACCGCCTGTGGCTCGGGCGCCTGTGCTGCAGGCTCCAGTGCTGCCTCTGCTGACGGTTCGCTTGCTGTTTCGCTCAAGCCTGGAAGACAAGTTAGCTCAGGGTCCTTGAAGAAGAACGTGAGGCTAAATGATTAGACTGAGGGTTTTCCTTTCACAGGGCGTAGAAGGGCAGCTGGGGCTCAGGAGTCTGCAGTGTGCGGCGAGATTTGTTCTGAGTTCCTGGCCCTCCATTTGGAAAGTGGAGATGAAAAGTTAAGAGACTTTTTATTTAAGGCCATTCAAGATCTAAGGAAAATTGAGTAGAAAGCACAGAGTTGCTATATACTTTCTCTTCCACGGCCAGCAGTTGCCCCATTAGTAATATCTTGTATTAGTGTCGCGCGTGGTTGAATTTTAAATTATACTCTACATACAAGCATGGTATTTTCGGGCGGTTAAGAGCATAAACAATTATGTGTGTATTTCAAGACCTTCCCACTCATTTATCTATCAGACTTTCACTTCTTTGATCACATTTCAGGAGTCACCTGTATCAAAATTTTCTTCAAAGAATTTGTTCTTTTCAAATAAAAGCATAACTAGCCTTATAATTGGTATTATTGCTGGATGACAAAAATGACCATCTCCATCCAGACTGCTGGTGTGACTGCCCAGCAGTGGTGAGGAGGGCAGAAGGAAGGTTCCAGCGTTCTTAAGAGGGTATCACTCAAGAACAGGAAGTCACAGCACATGAAAGAAGAAAAGCAAACTAATAAGAATAACGATAATAAAAACAGCCTAACTTAGAGTCTTTTCTTCCGCCTCTGGAGGGACTTGGGGTAGGTGGGAGGGAGGCGCTGGGCGGGACGCCACCGCTTCCCTGAGCCTGCACGTCGCAGGGCCTGGCGCCGAGGGCACGCTGGAAGAAGCACAGGAGGGTCCAGGAGGATGCGCAGCTCAGAGCTCGGGAGTGACGCACAAGAAAGCAGAGAACTGTACGTGGAGCCGGAGAGGACCTAGGTCTTCTACCGGTGAGGAAACCCAAGGCAGAGACACACAGGGTCCAAACTTCAGGTGCGCAGGAAGCGGTCAGACGGCGCTCGGCCCGGGCCCCACGGAAGCTCCCAGGAGGTGTCCCCAGGGCGCGGACCTGGGCCTGCCGGGCAGACTCGCGTGGGCGAGCAGGCGGGCCCCTGGGGACCACTCCGGCAGGCCCCCCAGCCCCAGCAGGGGAACCGCGCAGGCCGCCCACCCGCCAGGCTGCTAGGTCTCTCCGATACTCTAGCAACATGACTCAAGAGAGGAGAACACTTTGCATTTGGAGATGTTCCTTGCAGCTTTATGTACGTTAGCAAAAACCTAAAAATAACTTCCTATAATAGGGAAATGACATATCCATATTCTGAGCTGTCCTGGAATAGTTCAGGGCTCTTTTCCCATAATTGTATAACATTGAAAAAAGATGACGTAGTGTTAAGGAAAAGTAAAACAGAAGGACAAATACATAAAAGTGGTATGATTGTTTACTTGAAACGTAGAGCTACTACAATCGCATGCATACTATGTATAATTCTCCAAAGACAGAGCAAAAAGTCAGATATGGTGCATGGTAATAAGGTGACCCCCCCCCCCCCCCCGCACAAAGGAGGGGGAAGCGGAACTGTCCTGAGGGCTCCTGCGCCTCCACGGCTCAGTCTTACTCAAATGCACATTCCACGCCCAATGACCTTTTTTTTTTTTTTTTTTTTTGAGACAGGGTCTCGCTTTGTAGTTCAGGCTGGCTCTGAGCTCACTATGCAGCCCAGGCAAGCCACCGCGAACTCAGCAATCCTCCTGCCTCTGCCTCCCGAGTGCTGGGATGACAGGCTGCTGACTGCTGGTCGGCGTGAGTCTCCACGCCCAGCATTGTATGTGGTCACCGGGATTAAACTCAGAACCTTGCGCTTGCGAGGCAGGGGCCGGAACTGCTGAGCTAAGTCTCTGGCCCCCAATGTCCTTTTATTACTCTAAAAACAAATCTTGTTTTTTCTTTTAACCTATAGTTTTGTCTTTCCCTCCTAACGTCCTCTATGATTTGGATCTGAATCCTACGGACCTCACGGCGGCGCCGACGGAGGCGAGGAGGGCCCGCTGCTTCTCAAGAGGCACTTTCACTTTCCTCCCCGATGCCGCAGAGGCCTTCTGGGCGGCCCGGAGACTTCGGGCGCCCGAGACGCTTGCTCCGGCCGTGAGCAGCCTCCGGGGGACTCGGCCCAGGTCACCGCACTGCGCGGCCTCCTCGGAGAGGTCAGCGAGGGCCCTTCCCTGCCCACGACCGAGCGCGAAGTCTAACACTGTGCTCCGATGAGACTAAGCCTTTTTTTTAAGCAACATCCCTGTGTATTAGCCACTTCTGCCGTCTCCGGACACAGTACCGACATCCACAATTTAAAAGAAGCCTCTCTGATCACATGTCCCGGGCAGGAACATCACGCGCAAGAGCAGGGCTGCTTAGCTCATGGAGGCGAGGAAGCGGAACGCGGAGCAGAGACAGAGAGGACGGCGCCAGGACCGCACGGAGCCCCCAGGTCGCGCCTCCGACCCGCCGGACACCGGCAGACACACCTCCAAGGATGCTCTCCCGACCCCGTGGGAGACTTGCAGACCAGGTGACACCCTCGACCCCAGTGCAGCACGGCGCCTTTCGCGAGCTCGGCACGTCCAGAGTCCTCTGCCGCTGCAGCCTAGGTCCCGGTGGGGCCAGTGGCCACTTCCCAGGGTCAGCAGCCCTCACCAGCCTGCTGCTGCCCCACAGTTTGCTTCCCCGGCCACCAAAGGCTGTCAGTCTGGCTGCAAGATTTGCTTGGGTGAAGTGGACACTTCGTGCCTCGGCCCCTCACCTGTGAAACGGGAACACTCCGTGCCGACTCATTTCCACTGACGGCCCGCCCCGTCTGCCTCACCTCTTCCGCCGTTTCGGGCGCGGAGGCTGAGGCCCAGCCACCGCGGGGCGCCCCTCCAGCGTCCTCTCTTCCCCGGGAGTGTCTTCCCTCCGCGCAGTGCAGTCCCCGTCTTCCGGGCATGATTTTCCACGTCCAGCCGCTCACTCGTTGCTGCTCCGCTAAAGCCTGGAACAGTCCGGAAGACAGAACCCTCCAGCTGGAGGCTGGAAAGGAGCTCTCAGGTGCGCGGGGGACGGGTGGGGGACTGGGGGGCTGGGGGGTGCCCGAGGGCCCTGGGGCTGCGGTCCCGGCAGCGCACCCGGCTCACGGGCGCCCCCTCGCTTTCACCGCGACTGCGCAGCCCCGCCCCTCGCCGGAGACTCCGGGCGGAAGTGTCTGCCGCCGGCCCCGCCCCCCGCGCGCTTCCCCAAACGCTCTCCCACCTTCTGCCTGGGGTAAGAGAAAATAAGGTGAGATTTACGATATAAAAGCATGACTCCAAGGGTGGGGTTTAGCCCAGGCGTGCTGGCGCCTGCCTTGCAAGCCCAGGGTCGCGAGTTTGATCCCCGGTACCACGCAGCCCCGAACCGCTACGCTCTGCGTCATCGGTTCCGCTCGTTGCCAGCCTCGTGAACCTGCCAGTGAGGACCTGGGCACAGCAGGGTCCCAGGTCCAGGCGCCGTAGGCTGCTTAAAATGTTCTCTCCACCGCGCGAAAGCGCACAATACCATCTTCTCTTTACTTAAAATTCTACTGTGTTGTTTCCTATGGAGTTTTTGCATTAATTTTGTTTTTAAAAATATATTATGAATATTTCCTTTGACTGTAGTTTTTGGCACCCTATCAAGTTTTACAACCAAGGGAATGACTATTTTCTCTTCTTAATTATGTTCTCTTTTGTCGTAACTCTGGTCTTGTTCAGCATCAGCTCAGACTCGGCTCCTGGGCCCCATCTCGACCGCGTGGCCCAAGGGCCGCCCACAGAGAACCTGCACCTGTGGCTTTTCCTGCCGTGACCCAGGTGCCTCGCACAGGTGGGGGCGGGGCGGAGCACAGCGAGACCTTGGGGCTCATTAGAAAGTCAGCCGTGGTAGATAATGAGAAACGCTGGGTGTACCTTGTAATGAGGGCTTTGCGGAATGTGTCTGGTTTTCTTTAATTTATGCCAGATTTCCCAAGTGCAGTGCATAAAGCCATCTTCCTGGTCACTTATAAAATTCGCTTCACTGGTCCTGGGCCCAGTAACCTCCTCCTCTCCCCCGTTGCCTTTTCTGCCGGCGGACTGTCTGTCTCTGTTTTGTTTTGTTTTTGAGACTGGGTCTCACTTTGTAATTCAGGCTGGCCCTGAGGTCACTATGTAGCCCAGGCAAGCCTCCAACTCAGCATCCTCCTGCCTCTGCCTCCCGAGTGCTGGGATGACAGGCGTGAGCCACCACGCCTGGCACTGTGGCATGTGGTGTTGATGGCTGGTGGGCGTGAGTCACCACGCCCAGCATTGTCTGTGGTTCCTGGAGATCGAACTCAGGACCTTGCGCTTGCGAGGCAGGCGCCGGAACCACTGAGCTGAATCTCCGGCGCTCTTTGTTTTGATGGACCGTCTCTAGTCTCACTGGGACCCCCCCGAAGCTCCCGCAGCGCAGGCCTGTCGCCTTCTGGAATGAGTTTCAGCAGTCAGGAGCTCAGAAGGACTCATTCACCTTCACCACCAAAGAGCAGAACCACGCTAGCCGCGTCCACACATTCCCAAGGAAAAGCCCTTTTCTGTAGTAAATCATACACTTTGTAAATAATAATGGCCACTATCAATTTAACACCACTCATCCCCAGTGTTCTATCTAGTATGACCGGCATGAATAAAAGTACTTTTGTTTCTCACCCTTTCCTTTCTGGTGCCAGAAAGACTAGCTACATTCACTCCACTATGTTCATAAATACAGTTTATCTCCCAGGAACCAGCTTTTCTCTGGGGCTGGTCCTGAATCTCCTATAGTATAAACATGGAAATACATTTCACTGCTGTGGGTAGAGCTATTCCTTCTTAGCTGGCTGTTGAAAAATTAATAAGGGAGATTTTGGAAACGAGCATATAGCTAGCTATGAAACCTAGAAACTTATCTGCTGTTGTCAGAGCCTCTTCAACTGGGTCCTGACTTCCCTGAGTAAGTTTTAGGGTCTTGCCGGAAGGATCCCGTCCTAAGTGACTTGTGCTGTACAGAGTGTCTGGGATGAACATACGGCTTTGTCTGGAAGGTACAGTAGACCAGTCTGCTTTGAGCATCTTTGTCCGGTGAGCTTCTGTTGGGTTCCGGTTTGGGCCAGATGAGGGGCAGGAGCCTTGCTGGGCCCAGGGAGAGACACACTCTCGGGCGGACTCCCGTCCAGAATGGACGGCTCCACAGCAGTGTGTACTGAGGGCGTGGCTCCGCCCTGGGCCGGTCCAGTTTATGAAGACATCCGCCTAAGACGGTCTGTCAAGCAGGAGAAAAAATATTTGTTGCTGTTTAGGAAAAAGATCCTAGAACCTGGGATTAAGTACAGCAGCTCTGTGCGCATCACAGGCTTCAGAGCCACAGAAGGAAGCGCTTTATGGATGTAAGTCGGGGAGATGGAGCAGAGAGACAGAGAGAGCTCGGAGGGCCGGAGGCTGGGGTTCAGCGGTGCGAGAGGCTCTGGCGCACGGGAAATCAGTTTGGGAACAGAGTCTGGTACCGCTGGTAGTGCCTGGACAGCAGGATTGGATTATCCAGCCTTCTGAAGGCTGGGAGTCCAAGAGCGAAGTGATGGCTTCTCTCTCACGGACCTACGATGCGTCCTTTGTGTACACAGAGGTGGACGGAAGGGCCGGAGGAGGGCTGGTGTTCGTTCCAGTAGGACACTAGGTCCACTTGGTCACGGCCCCTACCCCTGTGACCCCTCCAGCCCCAGTTACTTCCCCAGAGTCCCTTTGTCCAAACCCAGTGACACTGGGACTGAGGACTTTAACACATGCTTTTTCAAGGGGGATTAATTCTATTCCTAACAAGATTACTTTGTAAACAGGGCCGTTCGCAGTGGCAATCTTGCTAAAAGGCCTCCCTCAGACTTGCCTCGGGGAGGGCTAATTAAATTGCCCAAAGTCCCGCACTTAGAACAGTGTGGAGCAGACTTCGGAATCTGGGCGATCGGACGGGCTTTGGGCCTTGCCTCTCAATCACTGCGCACACTGCCTCCAAGTAGGAAATTTTTCATCATTTCCTCTACCGAGTAACTATATTTAATTATTTTTATGTTTTTCTTGTGCTCCAGAGTCCTGGCAGCGCCTATGTTGTTTTTGTCACTATCTTAATTTCCCTTACCTTACAAGAGACTCACTTTAGTAGATCAGAGCACAAGGGAATTATTTTCTCTCCTTAAACCTGAGAGATCAAACACATTTCTAGTTGTCAGAGAAGTAAGTCTTCCCAGCTGTGCAGTTCTAGAAGCATAAACACTTCAAACCATCCGTTCCCTACAAACGTCCGTCCGTGGAAGGTGCCTCGGGGAGTGGCCGACGCGGGAGATCTGCAGGATTAAAGACAGAATCTTCGCGTTGGGTCCTGGGGGCCGACAGGAAAGTGGACGTGAAATGTACTTTTTCACAGTCCCACCATTCTTACAAAGACTGAGCTCAAACGGACCATTGTTAAAATGCTTGTTTATGCTCACCGATTATTGTTTTCCAGAAACAAAACATGAAAGCAAGGCCATTTCACTTAACCGTCTGAAGGTGTTTCCAACGAAGCGCAGCGTCTTCCTCATCAGGAGTCTGATACGACCCCAGGCGCTTGCTGCGGGTTGTTTCTGTGAGGCGAGTGCGGACGTGGGCATGAAGAGCCTGAGCCCTGTACCGATGAGCCTCGCACGCAAATGCACCATCTTGTAACGCGGGGGCAGAACCAGGATTTCCTTGGGAACATCTTTTTTTTTTCAGACCACCAGGACCTGTTTGGAAAACATTCCCACGATGGGCCTCTGTCAAGGAAGAAGTGCACAGGCCTCCATTTCCTGAAGGCAGAGCCCACAGGCCCACAGGCCGCGCTTGAGGGCGGGGTGACCCTCTGCTTGTGCTGTGTGTGTGTGTGTGTGGGGGGGGGGTGCCGCCCAGACACTGCTGAGCCTTTGAGATGTGGCCGGTGCAGATGAAAAAACTCAGTTTTAAAACCTCTAAAGTTTAAATAGCTGCATAGCTGGTGGCTACCGCGTGGGTTCCTACTGGTTTGCAGCACAGTAGATAGTGCCTAAGTGACGCCTGTAATTCTCTCTCTGAGGAGTGGTAAAGAAAGGCCTAAGCTGGATTCTTCAGCAGGAGCAAATGAACAGAGAACAGGGAAGCCACGTCCTCGGCTTCGGCCTCAGCTGCACCATTACCTGCTTCTCAGTTTCAGTTCGCAGACCAATAAAATCCTATACAAATTGCAGCAGAGTTTTACTGTGAGAGCGGCCCTGGCTCGGAGCAGCGCGTTTGACAGGGGCGACTGAGCTGAGACTGGGGTGGCTGCTCTGTGCTATCTGAGCAGACCCATGTCTCCTGGAACTTTAGTTTTCTTAGCTGCAAAATGAGTGTCTATGGGCCAGAGGGTTAGCTCAGTGGTTCCGGCGCCTGCCTCGCAAGCACAAGGACCTGAGTTTGATCCCCGGTAACCACATAGAATGCTGGGCGTGGAGACACGCCCACCACAATGCCGGACGTGGTGGCTCACGCCTGTCATCCCAGCAGTCGGGAGGCAGAGGCAGGAGGACTGCTGAGTTCGAGGCTTGCCTGGGCACCATAGTGAGCTCAGGGCCAGCCTGAACTACAAAGTGAGACCCTTTCTCCAAAAAGCAAAAAAAAAAAAGAGTGTCTAGACTCTACAGATCAGCATGTCACTGGCCATCATGTTTTACATAATTGTCTGTTTCATACAAACAGAAATAAAAATCTTAGACATCTGTTGATGTAAGATCGCACCTTGATGGGCCAAAATACTTTTGATTTTCTTTCTTTTAAAAAAAAAATACTGAATTCTTTTTTTTTGGGGGGGACAGCGTCTCGCTCGGTAGTGCAGGCTGGCCCTGAGCTCACTATGTAGCCCAGGCAAGCCTGGAACTCAGCAATCTTCCTGCCTCTGCCTCCCGAGTGCTGGGATGACAGGTGTGAGCCACCACGCCTGGCAGAATTCTTTATTAGTATATTTTATAGACAGCTCACAATCACACTCAACACTGGGGAGTTTGTACTGGTATATGATGCGAGTTAATTCTCATTTTTACCCATATTCCTACCCACCCCACAACCCCCACCCCCTGTATACATGTGCTTTCTTTTTCTTTTCAAATCATAGTTATTCTTTCCCCTGATTACTTCCCTCTACCACCTTCCCCTTGAGTATTTCCTTTTGATTTTCTGCACGAAAGGTTTTGACAGGCTAGCACTGTCGTAATGGCCCGCAGGCCTGCCCTCCGCCCTGGGATCGGCCGCGGCCTCTGAGCCTCCTTCCCCAGCCGCCGCCCCCTGCAGAGCGCTCTCCGCTGGGCTCGCCGTAGCAGAGGCTGTGTTTACACCGAGTAGTGAGCTGCCCGTGTTGAGTGGCCTCGAAACCAAATTTGTACACACAAGAATTTGCCAGGACTAATCAGGTAATTACACCGCAGGCCCAGCAAGGGGTTTGTAGGGAAGCAGAACAGTTTTATTGTATTTGCTTTACATTTCAGCCTTGGTAAAATAAGATCCCGAGTAAACTCCCAGTCTGTGTGGTGTTTTGATTGTAATTACTCCTGTTCACTAAGCAGGCTGGACGTTTACGAGGCGGTGTAGCAGAGTGACCTCATACCGTGGGACGAGAGGCCCCTGCACCTGAGGACCGTCCAGCCCTCCCCCACGGTGGAGACTTTGGTGTCTGTTAAAAACAGACACGGAAGCACCATCTCTGGCCTATAAGGCTCATTATTCTATCATCGGATGTGTGTTTTCTAACCTGAGAATATATGTAAGCCAGTCTGCACCTAATATTTTAATCGGGAGGTGACCAGTTGAAATTTTAAGTGTCTCACACTCCTCTCCCTGCTTTTTTAGAAAACTCTCCGTAGAGTTGTAATGGGCTCTTAAAACATGAAGTAACTGCCAGAAATAGCTGCTTGATTTAAAAAGCCCACTGTGGAGGTGATTTTGCTAATCTGACATCAGGGAAAACTCAGGTTCAAATTTCATACTTTGGAAAGCAATAAAAGTGAGCACCTGGAAATCCAGAGGCCAAGGCGAGTTCTTACTCAGAGCAGGTGTGTTGACTTCACAGCCGTTCAGTCTTCCTTGAATCTTCCCCATGTGGACTCGGCCTTGTAGCAGCTTCCTAGAGGGCCTTTGCCGCTTGCCCATTGAGAAGACCCTGGGTCCAGGAAACCCATCCTTTCCTTTTCTACTGTAAAGTTTTACTTTAGCATAAAAGCGGCCAGCTGTGTATCTCAGTACCTTTCCCTGATAGGTACAGGAAGCAATCTTTGTGTTTACCTACTTAGTACAAACAACAGCAAGGTATGTACACATGTGCAGATTTGGCAAAATGAGATTTTTGGTTTTCAGTCTGTTTATCCAAGCATCATAGAGGGTCCAACAGACCCATGCCATGTCAGGATTTCTTTTTTAAGTTTAATTTTTCTAGTAAACATAGCTTGATTCAACACAATGGCATGTTAAAAACCAGATTTCTGGGCCAGAGATTTACCTCAGTGGTTCTGGCGTTTGCCTTGCAAGTGCAAGGTCCCAAGTTTGATACCTGGTAACCACACACCACGGTGTCAGGCATGGTGACTCAGATCTGTCATCCCAGCACTCGGGAGGCAGAGGCAGGAGAATGGCTGAGTTTGAGGCTGGCCTGGGCACCATAGTGAGCTCAGGGACAGCTTGAACTAGAGAGACCCTGTCTCAAAAAGAAAGGAAAGAAAGAAGGAAGGAAGAAAAGGAGGAGGGAAGACTTCTAAATTTTGGAGGAGTCACAAGTTATGACAAAGTCAGAGTCAGGCTTTGCAGGTTAGAAGTCTAGCTCGACATCTCACAGGTATCTTGAAGAGAAGCAGCTCAGAGTTGTGCCTGGGACCGTGGACAGGCAACCAGCTCAAATCAAAACAGCACATGCCATGTATTTATGAACTCTTAAACTAGGAGGCATTGCTACAAAGCTTTCCAATTTTTGATTCTTTTTAATTTTTTTCTTGGCTCAGTCTAAACCATGAAAATAAGTGTTATATACTACCCATAAGCTTTTTTTTGAGACAGGGTCTCGCTTGGTACTTCAGGCTGGTCCCGAGCTCACTATGGAGCCCAGGCAAGCCTCGAACTCAGCAACCCTCCCGCCTCTGCTTCCCGAGTGCTGGGATGACAGGCGTGAGCCACCACGCCCGGCACTGTGGTATGTGGTATTGATTGTTGGTGGGCGTGTCTCCACACCCAGCATTTTATGTGGTTACCGGGGATTGAACTCAGAACCTTGCGCTTGCGAGGCAGGCACCGGAACCACTGAGCTAACCCTCCGGACCAACCCATAAACTTTTTAAAGAGCTTTCAAAGCCACATGACTAAGGCACTCTGAGGCACATCACATTTCTGAATTTCAAATTACATGATATGTACCAAGCACAGTAATAATCTAAACAGAAAACCAAAACATTTGATGTGATCATTATTTAGAAAGTCAAAAAAGATATGAAGAGACTGGGTAGGTGTACAAACCCTGAATTGTATGACCCTTTATTGATGACTGATTTTGGTAGACTGAATTACTATTTTTCACCCTACTCTGTACCTATCCTTTCTGTCTCATGCTTTTGAGTTTCTTCTGCAGGGGTGGAGTGTACAGTAGTTCCTCACACTATCAGCACTGGGCTTGAGCACGCAAGCTCAGAATTAGTCAAAACATTGGCTAATAAAATTCCAACGGACGTGACATAAGCAAATATTTGACACACACTATGCGGGTGACTCTGCCTTCTTTTCCCACCTTTGCTAGGAAACTTCCCCCTGATTATTTGCTGCCTATCCGTCCTGGGTCCCAGGGTAGACTGAGCCCAGATGCCAGTCAAGTGCCATGAAGAACAGTCCCCGCCCCCACCGCCGCTCTGCTGACCCACAGAGTCCGCACTGTGCCCTGCAGAGGAGGGGTTAGCTGGGCTGGGGCTGTTCCCTGCAGTCGCTTTCAGGGTGATGTCCGGTGTGTCCCTTGTGCTGTGCTGGGGCCTGGGGAGGAGCTGAGAGTCGGGGCTGGCCGTCGGCCCTGAGCACTGGGTGGCCTTCGGGAACACGTGCCCACGGGCAGCGTAGTATTATTAGGGCTCTGTGACGTACACGGGTCGGGACCAGGGATGCTCGGGAAAGTGGGTGTGGGAGAGAAGGAAAAGTAAGCTGAAGAAAAGGACTGCTACCAAAATCGAGTCTTACTCTATTGTAGTTATTTGTTTCAGTGCTAAAGATATTTCCTAAGAATATCCACCTATTAGCCATCACATCTGGTGACAAGTCAGATCTATAAAATGGATACTTAAAATACATTCGTATTCTCCATATGCATTTGTACGTATGCCAAGATGACTGCAGATTTAAGCTTAAACCTAGGCTTTGTCTCTGCCACGACTTGAGTTCTACTTATGGGCAGCATAAGAGGTGTATCCTTCCGCTCGTCCAAAACAATATTCAGACCCGGTGGGACTGGGCACAAACGGCTGCAGTGCCCGGAGAACCTTCCACAGTGGCACGTCTCTTTCACCACAGGCTCCCTGACCTGCGTCCCGCGGGTTTCTTGCTCTGCCTCCAACGATGCCATCCCGTGGCCCTGGAGGGTGACACCATGTGGCCCTCCTCTGGCTGATGACGTTCTCCAGACAGAAGCAAAGCGAGTGAGCTCAGGGGACAGAGGTGCTCACGCTTGATCTCAGGTGAAGAAAGACTTAAACGACTTGACACAGTCTTTTCAGTGAGAGGCACAGTTGTATCTCGTTCCCGCGCCACTCACGAGGAGGACGTGAGACTGTAAATGCCTAAGAGAGGGTCATGCATATAGCTGGTGCTCAATTAATGATAGGGAGCTATTTTTACTATTTATACCAGACAGCATTTAAACTATTAGGGCACAACTGTCGAGGAGCTCTGGACTGAAAGAAAACTTAGACCTTTAGTCACTCACCTGTGCGGTGCCAACCTCTGCACGGGAGCAAGTCCATTTTACAGACAGATGAGGCTCAGACCCAAGGTTAAGTGCAGAGAGTGGCACAGTCAGAGCTGGAACTGGATTATCCTGCTTCCTGGAAGTGTTACTCCATTAACGCCAAGAGGCGCTGTTCACCGCGGGTAGACTGCCACCCAGAGGGTTTGTGCAGCCCACTCCTGGCAGTCACCTCTGAGGTGCCCAGAGGGAGGTCAGCCTGGGTGGGCGTCGTGACAGTGTGCGCTCGGAGCTGGCCTTCCGTGTGGCGCACGACGGGGGCTGGAATTTGGAGCGTGGAGGCACCACCGTTGTCTTTCTGCTCTTCTGCTAGAGGGCGCTGTGGGCGAGACCAGGAGCGGTGCCCGCTGACCGGGACGCTGCCGGCTCGGCAGGGCGCAGCTAGACCTCATCCCTGGTGCTGACTCGGCCTGGCTGCGGCGTGGCGACCTGACGCGCCCAAGCCATGCTGCCTTGCACAGGAGTGAGGCTTCCTTCCTCCAGCATGTGCATGGGCATGCGCGCGTGCGTGTGCATGCACGCACACACACTTGCACAGCCAGAACAAGGCTGAGTCACTGCTCACTATAGAAAGCCTGTTAGACCTTCTAGCCCTTTCATCAGCACAATGACTGGGGTTTAGAGAACCCCTGAGGCTCGCTGCAGACCCAAAGAACGAAACAAAGTTGTCTGTCCAAACTGTCTTCTCATGCTCTGCTTTTGAGCGATGACGGCCACTCTGACCCTCAGGGTCCGTGCCAGGCAGCTCACACCAAGGGCCCCTCCATACTCCCCTCCCCAGAGAGGAGAGGTCGGGAGACTCGCTTCTGACCACTGATTTAAAGCAGATAACGTAGATCTGCCTCTGGAGCCTGGGGGCAGGCTGCACCCCGTGGCCGCCGCACTCCGAAGCGAGTCTCTTGGGGAGGCGGAGCGCGGACACTGAGCTCTGTGTTTCTGGGAACCGACCACGAGGCGGGAGCCTTTCCCGGTCACCCAGGCGGCGGCCCTGGTGGCCCCGGGTGGCCCGCGAGGCCTCTGCTGCCTGAAGCCCGCCAGGCTGCCGCGAGCCCAGGCTGGCAGGAAAGCTGCCCGCTGCAAGCTCGGAGCAGGGGGAGAGAGACACGCCGGGAAACGGAAATGGAGAATGACTTCTTAGCAAGGTCGGTGACGGGCGCCAAGGGGCCCCTGCCTCCTGGCCGGTCCCAGTGCCGGCAAGCAGCTGAGAGAGGGGCATCAGGGGCATCACGGGGCACACTGCCCTCTCCCCTTCCCATCCCTAAAACCCCCTCTGGTTAAAACCCACACAGAAGGAAAAATCCTCACTATTTCCGTGTGACCTGAAGGAATGAATCTGTCAGGTTAGATCCATTTTCCAAATATGAGTTGTTATAATAAGTTTAAGAGGCCACCGGAGTCCTTTGAGTGAGGAGGAACAAATCACAAATCACCCTAACGCTGCACCTAAGTCCCTTTTACGACATCGATAAATCACGAGCAGCCGCCCAGCGCGAAGCCGGGCAGCGGCACAAGTGCCCGCCTCTCGGAGATGCCAGTGCCCACACGTCTGTAGCTTTGCCGTGTATGTTTTGGCTGCTGGAGGCTCAATTTTTCAATTAAGGATTTGAAAAAAGTGTGTGTATGTGAAAGAGAAAGAGTACAGCTTCAGGTAAATTTGCCAAGCCAGACAATGAGGTGCTTGTTCTTTATGAATTTTATTTATTTATTTTAACTTTACTTTTTGTGTTCATTTGACTTTTGAAAAGAGTCCTGGATGTGGAGTCCAGCCAGTGAGTTTTTACACAAAATTCACTGTTACCTTGACTGTAAATTAAACGTACGTATTCTGAAGATGCCACACAGGGTTTAGTTCCATCGAAAGCTCTAGAAACCTCCTGAGATTTCACCTACAAGTTATGCTGCTGAGGCATTTGTTAGAATTCTGGGTGGTTTCACAAAATGTTTCTTGCTTGATTCTAGGCAGAATAACTTAAGACTTGGTACGTACCCCCAACTTAAGGCTGTGCTGCCCCAATAAACCACTGAATTTTAGAAACACTGTGGCCAATCTTCTACTTCCTACAATAATTTAGCAGCTGTTACTAATTAATAAAGAATGCAAGCTTTAGGCGTAAAACATAATGAAACTAATCATCGTTCAATAGTCTGTCTGGATTCTAATCTTTGATATGAGTTGATGCTAAGATATTTTTCAATTACATGATGTCTTTTCTTCATCCAACAGGAAAATTATATTGAAATTATTTCACGTCTTTCACTTAGGGGCTGCTAAAAGTTTTATGAAGTTTCTAATGAAGCTCAAAGTCTGTCAGATTAGCCTCGCTCTGGCGGCCATGATAAAAGCAAGTCCTTTGGGGTCTCTTGTGCCTGTCCTGCCCATGGTCACGTGGCCTTTCGCCAGGCCTGCGTGGCCCTGGCAGTGCCTTCACCGCCTCCTGGCCCATTAATGGTTGCTCATCACAGCCCTGTTCTCCTTCGCGCCTGGCAGCACGAGCCTCAGCTCTCTGCGGCCTCCTCTGCCCAGTCCTCCCGGCGGGGAAGTGACCGTGGCTTCTCCGCGTCCTCCCTGGCCGCAGAGCCCAGGGCCCAGGGAACCGGCTCTCCTCGTGGTCCGGACAGGCGTCTGTAGCCTGACGGGCCTCAGAGGAGACTCGCCTCGTGGAACTGCCTTTGACAACACGTCTTGAGGTACGGACCTCCTTATTAGACTTCCCACACACTCTGGAAACTTGATTCATTCTAATAACACACACGCACAAAGATCCCTGGAACCGGGGTACAGATGTGTTAATGTTCCGAGGACCACGCTCTGCTCGGCCTGGGAACGGGCCTGACCCAGGCACTCCCTTCCTGGTGAGCGGTTCCCTGCAGACTCCAGACTATTTATCAGAGGCTGTGTGGGAGAACAGAGCTGGAAAAAGGAAATCAATTGTTGCCTGAAGGAAATATGCGTCATGCTGGGACAGCCCAGCCCTGACCCTCTCCACCCAGGGAACGGCAAAGCCCAGGGGGCCTGGAAGTGCCCTTGTCACAGGGATCAAAGCACCTCCCTGGGTGGTGGCCGATCAGAGGTCCTTCCTTCCTCGCTCATTTGTCCTGTTAGTTTCTTTCACTTAACACACACAAAGGAACCACCGGCTGGTCCCGGATCAGCGGCATTATGGCGTCTCGTTAGGCTGTTTCTGTGCTCAGCCTTGCTTTCATTTTAGGCCCTTTCCACAAAAAGGTCAGATCATGTAAACATTTATTAAATTCTATGAGATACAATTATGCAAATTCAAGCTGTTACCCATTGCTATGCTCATTTCCTTGAATGGGTTATTTATTTCTTTATTTTTGGTGGTGTCAGGAATCAAACTCAGGCCTTGTGCTTGCAGGGCAGGTGCAGTACCACGTGAGCTAAACCTGCGGCCCGTGACTTTTCAACTTTTACAGAACTGGGATTCAACTGACTTTTATTTGTACCCTATCACCACCTGGAAGACAACCTGGAAGTTCACTTTCCTGTTCTAAATCTTTTACCCCCCTAAAGCAACCTACCAGTAGTATCTCTGCCTCTCATGTTTGTTAGGAGACACGTTACATTTTTACTTTTTTTTTCTTTTTGAGTAGGTTTTGCTTTATGTTTTAGTGTGTGTTTGTGGTGCATGAAGTTTGCCTTGAGTCCGGAAGCAGACACGTCTCGCTGCTCTTTCCTGATTCTTTTTGTCGCTCCCGCCCCGTCTCTACGCCCCTGTGCCCACTTTTATCCTCAGTGCTACAGCTCTTGGCGTGTTTTGGGTTCACATCCCTTTAGGACACACGAGCAATGCAGCCGGAGTCTTTCTAAGCCCCTTCTCTCACCGAGAGCTTCTGCTGACACTGCGGGGACACGTAAGACAACAGAAACAATGAACAGAGACCCACGAGAAAATAAGGCACGAACCTCTCCATCCCACCAAGCAAAGCTGTTAGACTGTACTTAAATCATCCCGTGATTCCTGTGAGCTGCAGGAAGACACAACCAGCACAGGTGTAGGAGATGCTCAGAAGGGCCCGACTCACTCCGTGCGGGGACCCAGCATGCACTGTAGAGGGGATATTTAGGTTCGCCTGAAGATAGGACTTCAGGGCGCCACGAGTGTGACTGTGCCTGAGGATGCCTGGACCTGAGTCTCCAGAGCATGTCACTAACTGGCACAGGAAAGGAGAACTGAGATCGGACAAAGAACCAGGCCGCTAGTTAGCTGACTGACATGGGGAGACTGTCCTGGACGCTCAGGTCGGCCCGCTGTCCTTACAGGGTCCTCACGAGAGGAGTGAGAAGGCAGAAGTGCTGTTGGCACTGAGTTCCAGACAGAAGAGATTCATCCTGCTGAACTGAAGAATCAGGGGCCTCTCGCCGTGCGTCGGGATAGAGAGGAGAGGCCCTTCGATGAGGTGCACCACGACCAGGAAACGCTGCCGGCGACGTGGACCAGGAAAGGAACCGAATCCACAGCAGAGGCACAGCCACAAGAACGGGAGGAGGTGCTGTGTGCTGCAGACTCGAGGAAGCCCTTCTCTGTGGGGCGGCTCCTGCTGGAAGGCACGAGTCCTGGGTTCGGTTCCCGATCCTGGAAAATAGTGGTTCCTCCGGCCTGCACTTCCCACGGCCCCCACTGCAAGAGCCCCTGGTGCCCCCGCCGGAGCCTGCAGGTCACGTCCACGACCCGCCTGCCGCAGACCAGCTCCGGCTCGCCGCAGCGGTGCGACCTGACTCACCTGAGCCTCAGATTTCCACGCCACTGAAGGGCTTGCTCCCCGCAGCTGTCGCCGGCCGCTCCTGCCCCGCCACTTTCCAGAGGCCTGTCCTTCTGGACCCGGCCGCTGCTGCACCGAGCTTCATTTACGCGCCTCTCCAACGAGCTTGTCGCCAGACCTTCTCCCCAGGCTTCCCGCTCCTTCCTCCTCCCGAATCCCCGTCACACCGGTGCCCCTTGAAACACCTCGGCTGCCCGGAGCGGCGCCGTCCCCGGCTCCCCGGCCTTCCGGCTCTCGGTCCTTAACCTCCTACTGTTGCCGACCACCCGGCCAGGCTGTCTCTGCAGCCAGAGACCTGTTCTCCAGAGTCAAGGACCCAAAGCTGGAGCCTGTCCTGACCTGCCCCCCGGGCCACGGAGCCTGTTGACTGCTTTCCCTCTAACGCGCTCTTCTTCCCAGGACCCCAAACTGCCCTTTCTTCTACTCTCCCCTTTTCCTCCAATTATTTTCAGTCTCCTGTATTAACCGCCCAGCCTCTCTTATCCAGCGCTGACGGTGCTCCCCGCAGCCGCACCCCAACCCTCACCATGTCCGTCTCCGCTCGAGGCACAGGGACCGAGGAGCCGTTTGGAGAAGGAGAAGGAACATCAACTGTTTGATTATTGGAATTCTGTAGTTCTGCAGACGGTTTTCAAAATACCTATTATTGACTCAGTGGTGTGCTAAATATAGAGGAGGATTTAGAAGTTATTTTGAAATTATATTTTAACTGATAAATACAATTTTATATATATATATATCTACAGACTACAATGTAATCTTATGGTATGCAGCATGAAATGAATAAATCAAGCTGACTGATATCGCCTAATGTACGGATCATTTCTGGAGGACACTGTGCTAAGACTAACTTTTATCTTTGAAACTAAAAATCAGTGGACAGAGACGGAGCAGTCACGTATAAGCTCGTGAGAAGTGACAGAAGGAGTCCGCCCGCCCACAGCTCACCGACCCGCACCGGCTGAGACTGGCTAACAAGGAGGACGACAAAAATGTGTCCTCTTCCACGATGAAAAGGACGCAGACCGGTGGGTACGTGTCCCAGTCATCGCTTCTCTTGCTTTGCATCGAGACTCCGAGGAAATTATCAGGGGAAAATGCTTTCAGTCACTCTGCAGGGTCTACCGAGCCCCAGCCAACGAGTCCTTCTGCGCTTCTCATGGCCCGTGCAGTTTGTCTGCAAAGAAGGGATTTAAACTAGCTCTGCCTTTGTGGGGTTGCTAGAATGTTTTAAATAGATCATTCCCCTAGCTAAAAAACGACAGAGGGAAGTTATCTGAAGAATCACAGTAAGGAAAATATTTCACAGATGAATGGGACTCTTTCTGTTCTTCCTGGTGAAATATTTATTTACATGTTTGCAGTTACAAGTCAGACACCTGCATTCTCAAGCATTTCTTGCTCTAATAAAATAGCCTCAAGGAGCTGATCAGATAAGAACCAAAAATTGCCTCTTTTATACCATTCCTGGCAGACAATACACAATAGTAAAACCTTCAGGTTCTTGTCTGCGCCAGATGCGCCCAACCATACTGCAATGAAAGCTGCTTCGGGCTCACTGGACTACGGTTCCAAACGGCCTGGAAAACTGTGAGTTCTCTCACTCCGTCAGGAAACTCATAAAACACGTCTCTTGCTCCTTTACAGATAAGAGAGTTTCTATTTTTATATAAAACAATACTTATTCTGTGATATGACTATCTTTGGGCAGAAAAAAGCCAGAAAATCTTCTTTCGCTTGGTGCTTATCAAAATCTCAATGTGACAATCATCAAAGCCCACAGTAAGAATTACCTTAGGAATTTCAAACTAAAAATTCACTGCACATGAAACGACATAAATTCTAGCACAACTTAACCTTTAGTATATCTCTCAAGTAATGGGCATGAGACTGAATATTAAGCCCCAAAGACAGCTGAAACTTCACTATCCTATTTATCAAGACCTGTCAAGCATTGTGTAGAAACATACACACATCAAGGCTACCCGATTTTTCACAAAATTAATATGGTAGGAAAAGGATGATCTTTTCATTATATACTACTTGGTTAATTGGATAACTATATGAGAAATGTATTTTGACTCCTATCTCAAATATTAATATATATCAATTTCAAAAGAATCATGATTTATATGTAAAAGATAAAGTAACAGATTTTAGAAAAAGATATGTAGACAGTTTCATAATTTGGAGTAGATAAGACTTAGACTTGCAAAATAGAGATAAGGAAAAGTTTATAAATTGTATTAAAATAAAGAAGTTTTTTTTTTTTTGAGATAGGGTCTCGCTTTGTAGTTCAGGCTGGCTCTGAGCTCACTATGGAGCCCAGGCAAGCTGCTGTGAACTCAGCAATCCTCCTGTCTCTGCCTCCCGAGTGCTGGGATGACAGGTGTGAGTCTCCACACCCAGCATTGTATGTGGTTACCGGGATCAAACTCAGGACCCTGTGCTTGCGAGGCAGGCGCCAGAACCACTGAGCTAAATCTCTGGCCCAAGAAGTTATGTTTTTAAAAAACAGTCCAGGGATGGAGAGAAAGAGACTCAACTCTGGAAATACTGCAATCAATAAATGCCTAGGAAAAAAAGAGAGTCACACTGGAAGAAAATAGGAAAAACTAGAGTAACCACTTCACAAGAAGACGTCTATCTCTACGCCCATGGACACCAGAAGAGCGCCTGGCTTCACTAGCTTCAATGGCAAAAACGGCTCGCCTCTCCTCCCACCCCTTCCTCACTCCCTTTGTCCTGTAACTTGGAGGAAATGACTGAGAACCGGAGCTAGGCTGTGTGACTCACTTAAACCGAGGGAATATTAGCAAAAGTCACACACACAAGGGTCTGTGGAGTACTTTCGCAGTGAGGTTCATTTGTTCTTGTACGTATGCCATTTCTGTGCGAACGGTTCAAAGAGATTCATAAAACAGAGAAGTGTATGTAACGCAATCAGCCCGACTGAGAGCGGTCTGGATCATCTGGGGGACACCGTCAGGCATGTGAGCCATTCCAGACACAGGAGACCCTGCCCTGAGGTATACACTGCGTGCCCTGTAATGCCAGTGGCGTTCTGTGGTTACTTGTTGTGCCGTATTATTGTGGCAAAATATAACTGGTACAATTAGTCAGGAGAAAAGCATTAATAAAAACTCAATGCAGTGCCCCTATATGGACTCTAAAGTTGCTGAAATTAAAAAGAAAGGAAATCCCAAGGGCCAGCATGAATTTACAGCAGTCAGTATTTTCCTACGGGGCACAACTGTTTGCAGTATTGTTCAGGCAAGTCTCTGCACACCTTGGGGCCAGCACTTCTCCCACGTGTGTAACAAAGACATGGACTTGTGTGTGCTCTGCTCAGGAATGGGCTGTGGTGTGTACAGAACCATCAGTTGTCATGAGCAAGTCAGGAACTACACAAATCTTCAACAGACACGGAATGAATAAATAGACTGTGGTACAGTCCCACAGTGGAGTACCACATACCCATGGAACGCAGTGACACAATGGTCCTGTCGGTCCAGGTAAAATTCACACATGTCATGTTGAACCAAAGAAGGCTCACACGCTCACACACACACACTCTGTGGGGCTGTATCTGTATAAGGAGAATCAGTGTGACCAGTGTGACGTGAAGGCAACACAGTGCTTATTCTCCGTGGCACTCTGCGATCTTAGTCATGCTTTAGTATTTGACCACTGGTTGTGTTGCTGTGTTCAGTTTGAAGGAATCCGCTGAACAAAATGCTGTGATGTACGTGCTTTCTACAGTGCATTACACTTCAGTAGAGAGACTGAATCTTTAGCAAAGGTTCTCACCTGAGAGGGAGTACACCTTGATGGAGGTGCTTCTACAGTGCAGCTGCACTCAGCGACACAGTGAGGACAGCAGTGGCTTCAGCAGCACAAGACAGTCCCTCCGGCGCCTGAGTCGTGGGGAAGGCAGCCTACGCTTCGCTCCGCTCCTTGCCGGCTCCTCAAGGACTCGAGCCCAATGGCTGTGCATGCCGCCACCCCCAGGAAGAAGGGCCCCCCGAGGAGCTCCTCCTCTCCTTCTGGAAGCTTCCAGAAGGGCGCGTGTGCTTTTTTCCATTTAGAAAAAAACAGAAAACAGTCTATCTTCCCAGGGATCACTGCCCAGTTGGCAAGCAGGCGCGGGACAGAGACAGTCCCGGGAGCGCGCTGGGTAAGCGTGGACACGGCCTTCTACGGAAGCCCCGGCGCGCTCTGCCCTTCAGCGCTTCCAGCCACAGCTCTGATGTTCCTCACGGAGCAGCCGTTGGCGAAGCTCGTGTAAAGGGCCAGCTGGTAACGCTTCAGGCTGTGCTGACCCAACTGTACCTGCTGCCACTAGTCCACTCTTACGGCACGAGGCAGCCACAGGCCACCTGGACACGACTGTGCCTCTGACTCAGCGACACTCTGTGTCCAAAGTCAGGCAGAGGCCCAGGTTCCTCCGTGGACTGCGGAGACCTGACTCCGGGGAGCGGTGTTCTGCACCAGCCGTGAGTCCGTG